>JAPYZE010000474.1:0-38944 GCA_030522805.1 Leptomastidea abnormis
CTTAGGACTTGGGATTCTTTCATTATATGCCAAAAGGACTCAGTATACCAAGTTTCATCAAAATCCATGACCCGCATACCTGACTGTCTCCTTGTAAGACTTTTCTAATATTATATACAAATTTCTTTTATCAAGTGTAATTTGTTTCAATTAAAATATAAATAACTTGTTCCCAAAAGATAATAATAATTTTTTTTTGTTCAAAATATAATATATAATTAAATTTCAAAAATATCTAAACTCTTAAATGAAAAAAAAAGTCATGGATTTATCTTTAAAGATTCATTAACTAAATATTTTCGAGCACATCTCATTATTTTTACTATTAAGAAGGTAAGAACGACCTGGCGAATGTAATTGAATTCTTCTCATTTTTCTCAATCTATGTCTACTACCAGGTATCCTTTCCACTTTATAAACCAAATGCTTCATTCTAGCTTGAGGTTGAGCCAATCTCATACATAACGTAACAGGTCCCGAAAAATCAACATCAGTTGCCAATTCAAGCTTAGGTTCCAAAGTCAAAGTAAACTCTGCTCTACTCTGTACGTAATCAGTCAGTATTTTACTACTTCCTTGCACAGCAATACCAGATGCCAATTCAACAAGCGATTGCGCGTTTCTCGACCAAAGACTCAATTGCACTTGTCCTGCAAGATCAACACTAATAGCACCTTCAACTTCAATCTCCACAATAAAACCAGAACCCAAAGCCAGTACTTCACGATGACGATGAAGATTAACTATCGATTGAAAAGCTGGTGTACGTTCCGAAGCCGTACCAGACCAAACGTGTCCCATTAGTTCTCCTTGACCGGAGAAAAATACAAACGGTCGAATATCCACATCTAATAACGATATCTCCATACCAGCAGTAGCAGGCTCGTTATCCACAGGAATCTCATTATCTTCTTGATCATTAGATGAAATAAAACTATTAAGACCACCAGCAAATAATCCTAAAGTAAAGAACGTATACTTATTGTTACCACTTTGCAAAACAACATCAACCAATCCACGTTTTAAAAGACCAGAACTTATTTCTTGGATAGTAACTAAAGATCCATTAGCTCCAGTCGAACGAATAAAATCTCTAGTAAAAGCAGTACTCAAACCACGTTGTGCAAATGTATCATAATTAACAATTTTATAAAAATCTTTTTTCATAGCAATTTTTAATTTTTTCATAAGTTCATTATCGGTACTAGCTAATTGTTGTATTCTCTGTAACAAATATTTCTTAACTTCATAAACTGGATCACGTCTAGTTAGATACAACAATAACTCTTCCAATTCTTCAACAGTAGGATTATGTTGTAGTATAACATTTAATGCCAAAGTCCTTACGGTACTATCGATTTTTTGTCCATTAAGTTGTAGGAATGTTTTCATTGCTATCTCTTTAACGTCACTTGTTATACTTGAACTATGTAACGAAGAAATTGCTTTCCAAGCAGTTATACTTAACCATTTTGTGCTATTAGCGTGTCTGAGTAATATAGGTACGACTGTCTTACTACCCAAATTACCTAACGATCTTAAAAATTTAGCTTTACATTGTTCACCTGTACACGTATAAAGTCCCAATTCCAAGCTGTCTTTAACTTTTTCAATAACACTTGCCGTACCGTATCTTTTAGCCATTGCTGCTGCTGTTAAAGCGTATGTTTCCGAGAGTTTATCGTTTTGTATCGTTTCTTCGGATCGTTTTAAAATTTCTTTAATTATATCAGGATCCGGATAAGACGACGTTGATAATGCCCATAAATATCTTTCCGTATTTTCACCTGTATCGTCTTGTCTTAAAACTTTCATGGCAGCTTGATGTGTTGCAATTGTCGATGCTGATCCATAAAGATCATAAAGTTGTGGCAATATATCACGATACTTTGGGCTCTTTAATATTTTTGCAAGATTATCGGCAGATGCTTGTCTGATCAATGGTATAATTTTCAGAAAAGCAGATGCAGATTTTATCGTGCCTAAATTTGCGGATTCCAAAGCTTTAAAATTCGTTTCAATAGCAGCTTCCAAACTTATACATCCTGACTCAGGACACGGAGCATATTCATGTTGAGTTTCTATCGATACATCAGCATAACGAGATTTATATTTGTTCAATACCTCTGTATAGGTAGATGCTACAATTGGACTTTCCTTAAATGTTCCAGGTAGTAATTTGAATACCCTGTGAGTTGTTACTGCGGATTTAGCTTCTGGTCTCACGACTAGACTCATTTCGTGTTTCTCTTCTTCGATTACTTCCTTGGGTATCAGAGATTCTGTAAGTTCGTATGTAATGACATTATAATTGTTTAGTTTAACACCTAATATCGGATTTGAATGTTCGTTTTTAATTGTTTTACAAAATTCTTTGATTTTTTCAAAGGATCTCGAACGCAAGGTTTTGTATGTAACGTTACACATGCCACTTGCATCTTTTTCTTGTAAAACAGCAGGAGTAGTTCTGTATTGGAATATACTTGCAATTCCACGTTTGAGATTTAAAGATGATACGCTTTCGTCGCCACTGGCAAAGATCGATTTTATTTGTCCGTTTTTCCAGAGTAAAAATATCGGTTCCTTAGGTATATTATCCAAACGAGATGTATGCTCAACGAAACCTTCTGGTTTTGGAGCTTTTCTTGACTTGATCCATAATTGAAGAGATTCGGTTTTTATAGAGATGAGAACAGTTTCAGAATCTGTTGGATCTTTCCAGATTGGTAAAACTTTGACTTTTGCTGTTATTTGAAAACCCACATCGTCTTTGCTATCGTGAACAGATTGTGATTTTTCACCGAGTAATATACTTGTTGTTGTGTCGTAAATTAAACCAGTGCCGAGATTCCAACTTTGTGAATAAGTTAATTTTAATATTAAAAATAATGTGATCAGTCTTGTAATGAAGATCTTCATTTTGGTTTCTGGCACTTGTTGATTGTACAGTCCTGAAAAAAGAAAAAAATATATATAAATTAAGAAATGATGTGATAAGTACGTTTGGCTCGTGTATGCTTATCGGAAACTATAGACTAGTCAGCTTGAATAGTTGATAAGGTTTTAAAAATTTTTTTAAAATTTTTGTATGCTTTAGTATATTGATCGTATTATATTTAAATTTTTTTTTTTTAATATAATGGAAAATTATATTAATATTACACTAAAAATAAGTATATTATGAAACGAGTAAAATTGTTTGTTTACAGTAAGTTTCATTGAAAAATAATTTTTTTTATCTATGTTGTGTTGAATGTTGGAGGGTTCGTAATAATATACTACGTTTTCAATTATATTTTTCTTTAGAACTAAATAGATAAAGTTAAATATACTCTATTTATAATAAATATAATAAAGTGCATAATAAATGACCGATAATTTACTTATCAAAAACCATTATTTTTTTAAAAACAAGTTCATAACGTTTAATTTTAAAATATGTTACGTAGAAATAGAAACGCGTAAATTTTTAGTTAAACAAACTATACAGTAAAATATAATAATCTGAATTAAATAAGTAATTATTTGTTAAAATTTATTAAAATAATACGTAAAATAATTTAATGCTACAAACTATAATATTCTTAAATTTTCCTTGATTTAAATAAGGCGCAAAACTTAAAACTGATAATGTCACAAAGTTTATACAAACACGCACAGTTATCAACTAGCAATTATTAACAAAATTTAAAAGAACAAAATATTCCTTCTACAATTTAAACATTTTTAAATAAAAAAAATATTTAAAAAATAACGTAATAATTATGAATAAAACCACTTGTTATCCATAAAACAAATTTCCAGTCTAATGAAAAACAAATAACAAGTCAAGAAAAATATTAAAAAAAAAACCAACACTGACGTAAATAAGCGAATGCAACACATATAAGTATTAGCGCGTGAAAAGTATATATTCTTTATTTTTTTCTTTCTTTTAAAAGTGAAACGTGCAAAGAAGAGTATAACATTATAGTAGTAGTTGGGGCAATATAAGCGATAAACTTAACCCTTCAACCGTGGAAATACGTTTGAACCGATATGATACCACGTCCATGTGTATATACATATAAACGAGAGAGTTCTATCAATTATATGTGTATATTCAAAGAGAAACACATTCAAAAAAACACTCAAGCAATAAAAACTCTTCTTTCTTTCTTTCATTCTTTTTTTTCATTTGTCGTGTGACATTGAAATTACTCGGACCATAAAAATGTGTATATTATATAAATGAATACATTTAAATATTATTACCAAACAATATATTAACCGATCATTGCTCCGAAAAAAAAATTTCGGAGTCGAACATTAATAAAAACAATTAAATTAATTAAATAGATACCAAATAATAAACCAAAAATAATTCAAATTCTTACTTTTCTTTAGAATATAAAAAAAATTCTTCAGGACTCGTTATTCAAGCTTAAAAAATCGTAGATCATCTACCGGTGAAGTTATAATTCCAGATCGACGACACTCACTCTCTTACTTGTACTGAATGCAAGGTCCGTAACAGAAAGAAGAAGGGTCCGTAGAAAAAAAAATCTTCTCTCTCAGCTTATACTATATATTATCTATAGAAAAGAGAGATGGTATAGAACGTTCGAACAGCAGCAGTAACAAGTAAGCAAGCAACGCCCGGAGTTAATTCTTCGTTCCCGGCACACACAGCTTTTAACGGAGCCCTAATATCCTCTTCTCTTTTCTCCGATGGTGATGGTGATGATGATGATGATGCGCTCTCACACACGGACTCGCGCCGAATGAGCGACTTCCGTCGTTCGAGCACGTGTGATGATCGTACTAGTTGCTGCTCCTGCTGCTGCTGTTGTTGGCATCTCCTTTCCTTTACTTATACTTCTTGTATATCTTGTTGTTGGGTTGGGAGAAAGATATACAACAAGTAGTTATTTATATGTGTATATGTATCTCTCACTCTTGCTGCTTGGCCTTCGTGGCTCTTGCTTGGAGTACATATATATAGTTGTTGCGGTACTTCCGCGTGTATGTATATGCGGGCTTGTCTGATACACGTCATGAGAAAAAAAGAGAGGAGAGAAAAAGAGAGAGTTCGGTAGGGGAATCTCTTTTTTCTTTTTTGTCAGTAGTTGGTTGTTGGGGCTAACTGGCTACTGGCTATTTCTTGGGATTTATTGCGCTTGCGCGTTGACCATAGTTGTTATTGGTCAAAACTAGCGAGCGCGAGATCGGTTTGAAAGTTGATTATTTAGTTATACTTGATATGAATGACTGTATGGGTTTTTATTGTTATAATATTTGTACATCTTTTTAAAAGGGTTTACCGATTTTTAATATAATTTTTTATGAATAAAAATTAATTATCATAGCTTTAAATCTTAAGAATATAATTTTCTTCTTTTCAAAGGGAACCAATGCCACAGAAATTTATAAACATGAAGTTGAAATTAGAGCGGATAGATGGACAGTTACGGATAATTCAAGCATTCCAACTGGTGAAATACGTAGTGTATATGGCACTGTGATGGATTTGCAAAGACCAGTTTGTCTTGGTCAAGTCATCAATAAAGTACCAGGCGGTGGCTATGATTATAATTTTTGTTTGCCTGGAATCGTTGATTACCAAAATAAATTCGTCGCTAAAGTTGTACATCCTCCATCTGGTAGAACATTAGAAGTACATAGCAATCAACCTGGTGTTCAATTTTACACCTCAAATTCTCTTCCTGATCCTAGTAGCAAAGGTGTGGTAGGAAAAGAAGGAAAAGCTTATTTTAAACATGGAGCACTTTGTTTAGAAACACAGAATTATCCAGATGCTGTTAATCATGTAAGTAAATTAATGTCTATTTATTAAAGATTAAAAAATCAAACAATTAATTTATGAAATCATTGATTTTCAGCCCAATTTCCCATCAAGCATTCTCAAACCAGGTGAAGAATACTATCACATTGTAGTATACAAATTTGGCAAGCAAGCATAAACAATTAAAATAATTATGTAAAAAAGCAAAATATTTTTATTTTATCTTTTATAAAATCTTGTAATAAATAAGTAGTATTGTATAAATAAAAATTTGAAAGCTAATTTTTGTTGTTTTGCTGTATTTTTATAAATATTATAAATCTGTTAACATATTGCATTGTAAAGCATCACAATTTGTGGAATATAATATTAGCAAAATAAATATATCATATCATATTCCAACAACAATTTAAAATAATCCTACAGTCGTATATTTTTGCTGTAATCTTTCAATCAATCTACAAATACATTTTCTTATAACAAATGGATATTACAAATTTACAATTATTTACTGTAACAGTTGAGTATGTTTATGAAGACAACGATGGCGATAAATTAACTTCCAAGGGATTGTGCTTTCTCTTTGTTGTATTTGAATCAATATTTTCAAGTAAACGTTCCTGACGTTGTTCTAATATTGGAGCTGTTGCAGGTGTATAACGATCAGACACCCACCCTTCAATGTGATATCCAATAAATCCAACAACAGCAGCAAATGGTAATGTTAAGTACACAGCGTACCTTTGCATTGCTCTCTGCACAATAATTGACCACATTTTCTGCAAAACGAAATTTGATTGTTATAAATATAATATTGGCTTGTTACATTAACATCAATATTTATTTTTTCATTTATTAAAACTTATTTACAACCAAAATCAACTTGGTAGCTAATAAATGACATGACAGTTATTTGTGTATTCAAGTTTGTATTACAAATATAAAATATAATATTTTTAATAAAAATTCTTAGATCACTACTGATAAAATAATATTTTTGAAAATATTCATTTCAAAACATGTTGTAATAAAGAAAAATAAAGAGAATGTAATAATAACCTTTGAGTATTGTAATTTTGACAAAGTACTTACGATAGTTATTAAAATTCTTGTATCACTTTGCCAATTAAAATTAACAGTATGATTTATTGCTTAATATGACTAGTATAAAATATTCATTTTTTTAACTTTATTCTAACTAACGATTTTTAAGAAAATAGATATATTTTTTTCACAGCTTACTAAGTAAATCAGCTGTTTCTATGTTTGCGCAATGCGCTCAAATTCTCTCCGGCTTAGATGACGCTGCTATGCATTTCTCTTTCTAATTACATAAATAGATATTGCATTAAAAGTATACAATATACGTAATAAAGATTTTAATTATAAATAAAAATAAAAAAAATTTTAATTAAAAAAATAATAAAAGCTTTAAATTGTAAAAATAAAAAATGTATAAAAATCTATATTTTAAAATTTTGGAATATTCCATTCAGAGTCATCTGTTAACTTTCCATTAAACTTTAAACTTAGAACTTACCGTAATTCACCAGGTAAATAACACGCGGTAGCTCAGCAGAAAGTTTTTGCGGCTCCTCAAAGGTTATATCACTCGCACCGCCTTAACTCTTGTATTATCCGCAATTTTTTATAATTTATATATTGTAATAAAACACAAAATAAAATGTCATTATCCGCAAGTAGACATTTAATATCACGCCTATTGTCTCGTGACCATAAAAAGTGTCTAAAGTATCTTATTAATGTGAGATTCAAATCTGACGATTCAAGTAAGAAAGGTGATGCAAAAAATTCTGGAAAAATAGAGACAGCTGTGTTAAAAAAGTTTTCTGAGCCACTTCAAATCGAAAGCGTTGATCCACCGAAAAGATTACAGTCTACAGAGGTTATATTTTAATTTATATTTGCTATTTATTTTTTTTTTTTTGTAACAATTTCATCACAGAATAATTAACTTTCAACAGGTACTAATTGATGTTAATTATTGTGCTTTGAATGGACTGGATGTACTTATGTGTGAAAACTTGTATACTCAAGAAGCAAGTCTACCTTTTGTGCCTGGTTATGAATTGTCTGGTAAATTGCTTGAAGTCAGCGAAGGAGCAAAGAAGGCAGGTTTCAATGTAGGCGATAAGGTTGTAGCGCTGAATAAGGATCGTTTTGGAGGATTGGCAGAAAGGTGTATAGCAGAAGTAAATGTAAGTTTGTTAATAAACTTGTTAGAAAGATTTGTCATCATTTTACAATGTTTCTTATTTTATTTTCAATTGCAGGATGTTTGGAAAATTCCAAGCTCAATAAAAAGTATTGATGCAGTGTGTTTATTGGAGAATTATATGACTGCGTTAATAGGTTTAGAAAAATATGGAGCGATTTCAGAAGAAGATATGATTCTCGTTAATGTTGGTATTGGAGGAATTGGATTAGGTGCTGTTGATATTGCTGCAAATGTTTTTAGAGCTAAGGTATTGATAATTATCAATAATAGTATTAATTAATATAGATTATAATTTTTATAAAACTATAATCTCAATATTGTAATTTAAGGTCATTGGTGTTGGATTCTCAGAGGATAGGGCAGATAAAATTCGTGAAAGAGGAGCTTTTCATGCTTTCACTTATAAAGAAAAGAAACTAGTAAAAGAAATAGAAGACATAGCCAAAGAACGCAATATTGAAGATATATTTGGAGGAGATAGTGGTAAACACTTTAAAAAAGTGCTTGATGCGTAAGACAATTTTAATAACTATTTTTATAAGTCTACTTTTTTAATCAAATACCAATGAATAACATTTTTTTTAGTTTTATGAAGATTTACAAGTCAAAAACTCCTGCTAAACATTTGTTGCGAGATAATAATTTTGGAGTAGTTGTTCAGCACTTGTCAAGAGAAGGTAAAAGTGATAATAAACCCAATAAAAAATAATCAGAGAATAATAATCAAATTTTAGTATGTTTTTTATAAAGGCAAAGTTATAGTAGCTGGAACTGCTCATTTAAAAACTAATACTGATGAATCAAAAGTAAACTCAGAGGAGAAAAAGGACAAAAAGCAAGAAGAGGAAGAAGATAGTTTTACAGTTACAGGGATTGATCTTAGAGATTACAAAAAAAGGAAAAATGAAGTGTACAGGTAATGATTCATTTTAATATTTCCAACAAATGTTTTAACATATTTCAAATCTTTTAATTATTATTAGGCAAACTGGAGATGAAGTTATATCATTCTTTGAAGAAGGACTCATTAAACCATCACCTTCAATGATAGCAGGTTTCCATAACGTTGATAAAGCTTTTAAATTTGTTTCTGAAATGAAAGCCTGTGGAAAAGTAAATATAAATTAATTTTTTATAATAATCATTATAATCAAGTACAATTATAAAATTTGATTAATTTCTACAGGTCGTTATTGACATGAAAAACAAAGACGCAGAAGCAAAAGCGCAATAAGTAATAGCATATGCATAATTTTGGTAATTGAAAAATGACTGGTGCATTTTGATCATTGTTATTTGTTACTTAAAGCATTAAGAGAAGATTTAGCATGACAAAAGACTGCATTTAGTTGGTATGCACAGGTAATATAATTTCCATTATACTTCAACCTAGTCGCTTCGTAATTTGTACATAAAAAAATCAGTGAAATTTAATAAAAAAACTATAAAATCAAATTGAAGTTTTTTTCATTAAATTTCTAATTAATCTTTAAACCATTTATATTTATAATTTACAAATTTTTTTTCATCAAAAATAAAAAGTATATCAGATACTTGGGTAAAATATTTTTGTCCAATCTACATGCATAAAACATAAATCCATCATCTATATTCCAATTCTCAAGCGAATATGAAAATAACATTCTCGACAAGCCTAATTTCACTCTAACCATCAGCTTTATTTTCTTTTTAACCAAGTCTTA
The DNA here is from genome assembly GCA_030522805.1 of Leptomastidea abnormis. NCBI lineage: Eukaryota > Metazoa > Arthropoda > Insecta > Hymenoptera > Encyrtidae > Leptomastidea > Leptomastidea abnormis. The sequence continues at coordinate 9,728 of JAPYZE010000474.1, forward strand.
GCCCTACCAACTAGCCATCACATTAATTCCACGTGCAAGTAGCAACAGCAGTAGTAATACAGCAGCACTTGCTCAAGCAGCTCGTTGTTAAAATTAGAATGCCAAAGTAGGAGAGGTCGGTATCTATACGTTAGTCACTGGTGCATTACCGATTTCAGGCGTAACCGGTAGTTATGTCGTTGGACGCCGATGGCAAGCAATCTAATTCTCCCTCACTCGCCATTGTTATCCTCCTTATGTTAAATCTATGCTGTTTTTTCACGTTTTAAACAGTTGTACTCGTTTCTTCTCTCTCTTTTTTTTTGACGATTGCTAGGGATATATAATCGATGGTAGTATAGTTGTTTGAAAACCTATTTGAATTTCATTATTCCAAGAGATGGTAATTTTTCCTTGTTTCCCAGTCTTGTTATTCTTGTGATTTCTTATTTTCTTTAACTTTCTCGCGAATGCAAAGATTATGAGTTCTTTCGAAATTCGATTCGATCGAAGAAAAAATTTCGTTTGTTATTGTAATCTACAATAATCGTGACTTAGCTATTTATCAAAACACATTAGTTTACTTTATTATAATAAAAATTTATTTTTATCAGCAAGGTTGATCAATTATCGAAGGTCGATATATCCTTTAACTCCAGAATTATATTCATAATTATATTTATTACCAGATCATTCGTATTCACAAACTCATAATATTATTTTAATAATAAATAAATATTTTTATGCATTAGTTTTTTTTATTTTTATCTACGTTAAATTATCTCAATTCTCCACATAACACAAATCTCAATTACCTTAACATTAGAATTTTTACACATTGAGTACCACAAAACAAGTATTAGCAAGAAAAAAAGTAAACCTTCAACACTTGATCATTAAATAACGTGCATACCTTTTTAACGCCTTGCACAAAAGCAAAATTCAAATTCACCATCAGAAACGTGCATATAAATATAGAACCTGTCGCAAGTCATTCTTATTAACACTTTCATTTACATTCGACAGCCCTGGCAAACTATACGAGGCAAGTATATATAAACTGTCGACGCTTCGTTTGATTGAAATAAAAAAACATCGATTGCTTCTTTTTTTAACAAGTTTACAATACGTATATGATATAAATCAGACTTGGAATTAAAGATTGATCGTTTTTTTATACGCTTTTAAATTTTATGATTTTTAAAATTTATTGTTATATAGGGATGAATAAAAGAATTTATCGATTTGTGTTTTTGTAAGTTATTGCCAATGATCAAAATTATTTAATAGTTAAACGTATTAAAGAAATTACAATGATTGATTACATAAAAATATATAATATTTTTTTAAACATACCTATGATCTCAACACTTTTACGAATACAATAGCTTACCTTGACAAAAGAAAAAAAAAGAACCCCGGAATTTTCGAAAGCTTAACTAACTCGAACACACAAAAACACATGTGCAACATATATATTCAATCTTTCAATCGTATATTTCACACATGTATTATATAGGCATGTATAAGTATATTTCAAGGGGCGGTTCCAAACAAGTGCACGAAAATACATAGCTATGTACGAAAGTATAAAAACTTCTCCTTACTCTCTTTCCCTCCCAAAAAAATATTTAAAGCCAATCGTGAAATTATCAATCTTGGTGAACAAAAGCCAACTCTGGTTTTTGCCAAAACATAAGTATAAAAAAAAAATTAATCGCAAGCATAGCATAAATACAAAATCGACAAAGGAAGTGAAAGTGACGTTGACGTATGGTAATGCTTAAGTACGACAATTGTACGACAATTTGATGGCTGATTGAATTATCGAGTATTTTGAGAGGCGTAACAATATATATGTATATACGTACAAGTTTTACGTTTTATGTCGCAAGCGTATAGGTATATATACTTGGTTTTATATATTCAATGCGCTTGCGAACCGATTTTTTTTTTTTTCGTATAATGCGCGTGGCAATATAACGATGGGATTTTTTTTTTTTTTCAATTTTGTTCTTGAGGGATTTTTGATAGGTAGTTGATCTATCTGGTGGTCCTTTTTCTTTTATGTTTGTTCGGTATAAGTGACGTGAGGGAGTTAACTTGCTTTATGTGGGAATGAAAAATATATCGTTAGATTGGTACATATATAAGAATACTAGTCTGTTGCGTTGTTTATTATGACATGGCTTTGCTTTATTACTTGAAGTTTTTTTTTACTTTAGTTTCGCTAGATTAATTGTTAAGGGATATGAAGATAAAGATTAATATGTATCAGATTTTCATTTTGATATAATATCTAGATATATTAACCTTGATATATAAACGTGTATATAATTTGTAAATCATTTTTTTAGATCATAGGTAATAAATGGAAAGATATAGGTACATATAATATTTTTAACTAAACTTATAATATATGTTGTTTTAGTATAATAGAACCATTTGAAATGTATGTTAAAATAATCAACACCCTGTATATCCTGTCAATAAAATCAAGTCAAATTTAAGAGAATGTATATTTTAAAAGTTAAATTGATGAGATATGTGTTTTTTTGTGTTCAACCCTTAAGAAAACTTTTGTATGATACTTATATACAATTACTTCATAATTATTCAAATTATTCGTCTAACTACTTCCTGATACCAATCTTTAACATTAGCAATGCAAAATTTTTTTTTTTTTGCTAATTTATTCATCGATCATCAAGAAAATCACCATAATCATTATCAAATTTTCTCAAAAATTCAAATTCTTATATTTCACCAATCATAATCCAAACTTAAATTCGTAATGCCCTAGATAAATCATATGATTTCCCAATCTAAAATAAACAACTCTATAATTCGCTATACATTAATTCAAATCCGGGGTACATAATATCAAATATATATGTAAAATCAGCAAGTTTAAAATAAAATTCATATATAAACCAATAAAAAAAAAAACCCAAGATCTTAGGCTCCCTACCTCAACAAACCCACATAAAAAAAAAAAGATAAAAAAAAAAGAAATATTATCGTAATGATATTTTGCACTCGCTCACGGGTCAGCATCGGCACGCGCTTACGTATATGTATGTACATACGTACTTATACGTACTCTATAGTAACAAAGGCCAGCAGCAAAAGCACGTGTGTTGTATATGTGTGTTTTTTACATACACATATTATTATTATTATTATATAGGCAATACGGAATAAATCTATCCCTCTCCCTATAAGTTTGTTGCTGAAAGGCAAATAAAGCAGGCGCGCGCGCGCGCGAGCTTATTAACTCATTCTATTAGGTTTCGAGAAAGCCACACGCGGGGGTCTATCGGTATATAGGTATAGGCAAGTTACCGATTTGGAACGTATATATACATAGCATAAGAGTAGATAATATATATACAGAAAAGGGGCAGCAGCAGTAGTATAGGTATAGACTGAGATGCTTATCTACTTTGAAAGAATGAAATTCTTAATATATATATATATATATATCTGTACCTATATATTTCAAGGCTTCGGTAGATATATAGTATATAACGCATACGCAACGGTCACACTCTCTTTCTTTCTTTCTCTTTCTCTCTCTCTTTTTCTGAGTTGGTTTGCTGTATCCGCAAGATTTTAGATAAGAGTCCTTTTTTTTTATCCTTTGCGGTTTCTCTTTCTTTCTCTGTCTCTTGATGCAATTAATTCCAAAGTTGAACTCGAAGAAGAAAAAAAAAAGAAAGAAAAAAGGGTCTGAAGGGAGACACGATTTTGCTTTGGAAGAAAGAATGAAAAAATAAATAAAAAATAAAAAAAATTGTAGGAGTCGAAAGTCGACGGAATCAATAAACTTTAATTAACCCTCTTTCCTACCATCTTCGATTGGAGATGTACATAGGTAACTTAACGAAGCTATACAATTATTTGCAATAAATAAGCTATGGTGAAAATAATCTTAAGTTGGGTGTAAGAGAATAAAAAAAAAAAGATAAATAAAGAAAAGGATGAAAAATCAAGGGCGTTCACGGATGTGTTTAAATTCCCACCCTCCCTTATATATACAGTTTCTCTTATATTCGTCCTTGACGCTCTTATACTCAATTTTTTTATATATAAGTACTCGTTTCTTTTATCCAACAACAGACGCCTGATTAGACCACGTGCAAGTAAGAGAGAATTGGTTGCTCTCCCTATATTTATAAAAAACTTCCCCCTTCTCTAATTCTTAGCGCGGAAGGTGTATTATAGTTATAAACTTGCAGTTCAAGGTAACTAATATATGATCCTTGATGTGTGAGTGGGTGCAGCGGTATAATGGTGTTGACTATGTTGAGAGAATAATTTTTTTTTTGTGTGTGTGACGATGGTTATTGATGTTTTTTTATGTTTTTGAGTTTTTTTGGTGATGTATAAGGGGTGGCTTGGATTTGCAAAATGGACTGTTGTTTTATGTTTTGAGATAAGAGTGTATTGGTGATGTTGGTATTTTTGTACGTGTGCTTTTTAAAGCTTGATAAACGAGTTTGGAGAGAATAGCTTGTTGAGTGTTTATCGGTTTTTATATGTCTGTGTGTGTTGGTTTTTGGTAGACTTGAAATATATATTTTTTTTTGGAAAGGCTAAATGTTAGGAATTTTTGTGGATACAAGAGATTAAAAATATAGGTATGTTTGTATGCAAATTTTCAAAGTTAGGTGGGATATATAGTTAAAAAAAATTTGTAAATTATAAACTTGCTTTAAAAACACTTGGATATAGCTTTTGAAACAACGAAAAATTTAAAATATTTCCAGCTCAAGTTCGTTCAAGATTGAGAAAAAAAAAATTTACACGAGAGTGAAAAAGTTAGCTCGTAATATAGCGAGAAAGAGCTTCAATTACCAAAAGAATGCAAAAGAACGATATAAATATATGCAGAGAAGGGAAAAAAAAATCAACTGAAAGTATTAGACAGTCTGCAGGTCGTTAACAATTTTTATATTTTTTTTTCGTAAGTACCTAAAAATTTTTATTTTAACATATATCATCTAAACTATTTTCATACTATGTGTAACTATATAAAATCTAACGACTAAAGTTACCCAAAAAGTTATTAATCAAATTCAATCATTTCATCGATATCAATTTTAAATCTGACAATATTTCAGACCCAGTAGTATAGTTAAAAGAAAGCTATTTTGCGCAAGATACCCTCCACACGTATATACACACAATTCGATAAAAAAGAAACAATCTTACTTTAGCAGCATGACGAACAATTTAATCCTGCAAAACTTCACGGACGATTGGACCAATTAAAACTGATTTGTAACTGTGTATATAACTTGAACTTATCCTGTTCACGTAGCTAATGATTTTCGTCGAGCAACGATTAATTTCACAAGCTTAAAGAACAATTTACAATCGTTAGATGTATATATAAATCTTATTAATCTTTCAGTTTTTTTCTTGAGATAAAGTATAGGAACAGACGTTAATATTCCAAGTTAAAAATCTTATATGAAGGTAAAACCCTAAGGAGATTGATAAAAAAAAAAATTTGAAATTATTGATGACTATATGGTAAAAAAAAAGAGATCAATCAATAAACAAAACGTTTAGAGTATATGCCAAGTGTACTTATAATAAGAAAGCTAATTAATCTCAATTCTTTTTTTTTTTAACATTTTATTTGGTTGTTTACTAAATATATCTTATAAAACGTTTTGTTTTGCACAATCATCGATTAGACTATCGCGCGTTTTGCCACTTTGTTTTTCGATAAATCCTTAAGTAATAGTAAAAAGGATAGGGAGGGTAAAGTATATACATTTTTATGGAGAGAAAGAAATGTGTGTGTGTATGTGGTGATTAGTGTGATCTATTAAAACGTCGAAAAAAGAGGTGGGGGTTTATAGTGTTTTAAGCAAAGGAGCTAATTTAGCAAATATGTATTGAGGATAATATAGATATAGGTATAAGGGTGTATATGAAAATTACTGAGGCAATATATATATAAGCTATTTTCTGTTCGTTACGCTAATAATGAGAAAATATCGAAATATTGCATTTATTCTTACATGACTTTGTAAATAAATGAGTATGTTATATATATATAGGTATAAGTAAAAAAAATGTTTGGTATGTGTTAAGAAAAATGTGAGTTTTTTAATTTACGTTTTTTTTTTTTGCCAAATATCTGTGAATATTTGTGTATTGCATATGATACCTAGCTTTTTTTTTTTTGGTAATTGAATTGTGTACGCACTTGATTGGACATACCGATCTTTAACTGATTATTCGGTTATGTAAAAGTCTTATTACGATTCAAACTCATTACTTTTAAAGATAGGTATACATATATGAAATGTAATATTTTTTCATATTCACGTGTGTAACATTAGCACCATTAATTTCTCAATAGGTACACCCCAACTAACCATTTAAAAAAAAAAAAAAAATTATCCCACGATCAACGTATCTCATACAATCTCCGAAAAAAACATTAAACATCAAAATAACTTCAAACCCATCAAAAACACCCAAAACACACACACACACATAGAGTATCAAAATCCAGTAGGTCCTTACAAAATCCTTACCCATATAACGCACTTTTCTCACGGCAAGAACAGTAACACATGACCAGAAGAAATGGTATAAAGCCGGACACGATCTTTTCTGTCTCTCCATCTAAAAAAAAAAAAAATTTATATATACCTATATATCCACACAACCAAACCAAAGCAGTCAAAGCATGCGTGAGTGAGTGAGTGAGTGAGTATATACACGCTGAGTTGTGTTACGACAATCGTTTCTATATATATACTCGCGGTCCGTGGGACCGTTATCGTTCGCTTTATAGTATTACTACTACTACTATTACTACCTACTGCCGGATAAAGGAGGGCAATGCCGGGATAATCGGGCGCTCTCTTTCTCTTTCTCTCTCACTCGTCAATATACACTATGTACACCGTGTGTGGTGTCCGCCACGCGTATTGTTATTAGGTATGTGTGTGTACCATTGCTGCTGCTGTTGGAGATTTACACCATGGTATTTATACATACGGTGATAATAATAGCTATATGATTTGCTGAGATTTCTTTTATATTTACACATACGTAATATATAATATAATTTTTTTTTTTTTAATGTGTTTATGCGTGTGTTTGTGATGAAGTTATGTTGGTAATGTAGTGAGAGATATAAGTATTGTGGAAGGCTTAATTGTTATTTTTTTGTATAAAGATATGAAGAAGGGAGGGAGAGGGAGAAAGAAGAGTTGGTTCTGGAAGATTGCGTATATATTTTAAATGAGAAATCATTGATGGTAAGGAAATATGTAATATAATGTATGTGATAATATCTTAGTCTTTATTTGATATGTTTAGTGAATGAATACAATATGAAGGATTACGTAGTAGTGTATTGATTTTGCTCTCATTGAATTTATTTATATTTAAAAGATTGTAAGTTTACTTTTTTTATTATTTTGATTTTTCAATATCTGTTTAAAGTTAAGTAAATTGTGTGTGTTGAAATATATTTATGATATTTTCAGACAATTGACACAGTATATTTCATTTATAAATTCACTATATGAATAAATGAGATATTGAAATAAAATTTAATGGTTTTTTTTTCTCTATATATTTTCTTGAGAGAAAATGTTTTTGTTTATGCCAGTTTGAGATTGATTAATATAATGAAAGGGGAAAATCATGTATATATCATTTTTAAGACTTTAACAAGTGCTAAAATTGTACTTTTAATACTTTGTTATATATTTTTATTTATCTTTTATTTTCTTAAAATTTACTGGTTATTGATAAATTATTATTAGACTGTTATGTATTTTATTATTTTAATAAGATAAATTTGCTTAAAAAATTTACACATAATAATTAGTTGAACTACAACGATTCACTGATATAAGTACATCTTTTTTTTTCAACTTACACTATTCATCTGTCAATTTTATATTTTAATATATGTGGTATTAAATCAAACAGAAATCACAAAAAAAAAGAAATAATAATATGTGAATTCTTGTATTTGATAATAAAATGCCATGTAATAGTTATAAGAATAAAAGATAAGAATTATTTATATGTACCTTAGATTTTTTTTAAATAGAAAAAACTTTAGTGTCTGACACAATCCGTCTATTATCTACTTACGTAGTTTCTTAACGTTTAAAATATATTGTATACCACCACCACCACCTTTTTACATCATGAACCTCTAAGTAGCTTAAAATAAACTCGTTTAACTACATTCATCGATAAATTAACACTTTTACAATAACATAAAAAAAAATTACCTATCTATAAATATAAATAACCCATACTTTAACAATCATTAAAAAAAAACATTATTATCAAGTAGTAACACCCTTACCTTACAGAAGAAAAAAAAAAGAAATAAATTCTACTTAGAAACACAAAAAGTAGCCGGAAATCATCTTTTCCACTGAAATTCAACCTAAATAAAAGAAAACGATCTTCCTATAGCAATATCACGAAATCCCGGATAACATATAAGAAAACAAAGCGAGCAAGTAAGTTGCTTGAGCGCTTAATAACCGTCTAATGTAATCGCAATATTCGGTGTGTATGTATGTATGAGTGTATGTGTGTGTATGTTGGACCCGCTTTGGAATTCTCCTTCTTTTTCTTTTTTGTACCAAGTGTATTATAGGGCCAATACATATACTTGCAGCAGCAGCAAGCAAGCAACATCGACGGTTTCCTTTCATTGTCATATAACTTAGTATATTATGGTCTAAGTACCAAAGAAGGAGGAGGAGGAGGAGGAGGGGGTTAATAAAAGGAAGGATATCGCGCGCCTAATAACCGAAGCACATACATATAGGTGTATACATAAGTATAATACCTGTGTTTGAGCAATATTGAGCCACCTTTTTTTTATACCCGCCTTCTTTTTTGCGTATATCAGAGTATATAATGTAAGAATATGTCTATATGTAAGTGCGAGTATGATGTTAGGGAGGGGTAAAATTTAGCGGTCGGAAGATTGCGGAAAATGATTTAGAGTTAAATATGTGAAGATATATTTCTATTTTTTTTTTTTTATTTTAATTGATATAATTATCAAACAACAATCCTTCTTTTTTATTTAATTATTTTTTATTTAAAAAAGGATGAAAAAATATCATTTCCGGCGCTAAAAAATGAAAAATCTAACAAAATATACACACCTTTTATATATACACATAAGTCACTTGATGCCAGTATAAAATGCGCAGGCGTGTGTGTGAGAGAGAGAGAGAGAGAATATCACACTCTCGATATATGTAGTATATATAAAAGGCCGGTGACCTGAGTTTTCTCAATCGAAGGCCAGCAAGGTTTATTCCTGAACTCACATTTATATAGGTATAGGTATATATATATTTTTGTCTCTACTGTATATACATCACCTTGTTGTACCTATATATTTCTTAATTTTTTGTTTTGTTCATTTTCAACTTACAAAGAAGAGAAAAGATGCTGCTGCTACAGAGTGACCACTTACATATATCTACCTTTCTCATACACACACATACACCGATTATAAATAGTTTTATCTTTCGCGCTACATGACACCAACGAGTTTGAAAAGAAGAGGGTTTTTTTGATAATGCAAAATTTACTGCCTTAAATCAGAAAAGATAGTTAAGAGAAATGTAAATAAGGGTTTGGATCTTATTTTTTTTTTTTGGGTTCTGATAATTTTCTTTATTTTATTTATCATTGTTATTTTAACTGTGAAGAAGAAGGTAAAAATCTGGTTTTTCTGTAAGATGACTCTTGGATTTATGAGGTTTTCTTTAAGTACCTGGTGTTTTATCGATGCTGGTAGTTTTATTTGGTTAGTGGAACAAACTTGTGCTGAAACGAATATGTGTGTATGCGTGGATAATTATTTTTGGTAGGATATATTCGAGTTCGAGTATATATATGCAGATGAGGATATCGAGATAAATTTGGATATGCAAGTCTTTGTGAATATATTATTTTCTTGATTTAATGGTTTGTTTGTTCATTATTTTAAAATAAAAAGTCGTTATATTAATAAAATTGAGTAAAATTTAATTAAAAGGGTTAAATATAAACTGATAAATTTCTATAAATGAAAGGCTACTGATTTAATCTTATTGTTTTATTATTATTACAAATATCTTTATAATTAAGTTCTCATAAAATTAAAATTATATAGCTTAAGCTAATTATATCAACCCTTTTCGATTTAAAAATTCTCATATAGAAAATTTATCTCTCAAAATATACCAAGCAAATAAAGTTATTAGCTTATTTTAATCTCCTATTTAACTCTTATAACAAAAATTTAAAAACGATTCTATCTTACATTCTCAAGCCCATATACAATTTAAACATATACTTATATATAACCCATAATATTGATTTCAACATATACATGTACCCTATACACTAACGTGTCTCATTCTCAAAAGATAGAAAATGTATATTAATATATATAACCATGAGAAAACGTATATTTATCGCACGAAATACATTTTTTTTACACAAAGCTATTTTATGAAAAAATTTGACTGAACTCGAGAGAAGAAATAAAAAAAAAAAATGTTGGACTCTAAGGTAATATGTAATTATCCAAAGTCATCTAGTGTGAGTACCTTGTGCGCATATGGTTTTTTTTTTTTTTTAACGGCTTAATAATATAACACCAAGTTTCTTTCTTTCTTTATATATATACCTTTATGAAAGCGTCCGAAACGTGTTATTTTGATTGCAACAGAAATGTATGAGAACTTGTATCTATATATCCGGCGAAAATATAAAATATTTTTTTTTTGTTAAGTCATTTTCTTTGTAATATCTTTGTCTCTTATCAAAATGACGAGACCAATAAAGTACCTATTGTCACAAAAATTTATGATTTTTCAAATTGATTTTTATATATTGTTATAGAATAGAACGTGAAAATTAACGAGCTTGAAAAAATATATATATATCTTGAAATTGAATTTTATAGCTTTTTCTCTTTGGTGTTATTTTATGTCTATGATCTCAGAATTAGGAAGTTATTGATCATCAATCTTGTATGCGTATATATATGTACATCGTAATATTTGCAATATGTAATCATCGTTTAATTTAAGTACTGAGTTTGTGTGAAAGTTAATGTTAGTATAGTATCAAGCATTAAAAAATTTATAAGAGAAATAATAATGCCACATTTATTTCAAATAAAATTAAGCAGGATGTATAAATATATTTTGAGACCGATAAAATTTCTGGCGTGAATTGATAGATTAATATTTTTTTTTTATGAATATTTTATAATTTTACTGTACGATTTAGAATAAAAATAATAAACGGTAATATTTTGTAAAGGATAAAATTGCCTGTTAATATATTTTCAATCTTATTATAAGAATAAAAAAAAAAATAAGTCTGAGAAAGGTAATAATACAGCCATCAATGTTCTGATTGAATAAAAAGCCGGATACATTTAAGACCTCACAAGGCTTCGAAATGACTATACTTTTTTTCTTTCTTTTTTTTATTATTACGAAAGTGAAAGTGCAAAAATTTTGACAGGGTTTACCTATCGATCAAGACGTGACGATAACTTCAAGGATTAAAAAGAGTACAAAAAAAAGGAGAGTGAGAAAGAAAGAGATTACGTCTACCAATCCTTGATGAAAGATTCTGACATGAGAGACACAATTGGTTTTACATTTATTTTATTATTTTTTTTTTTTTTCGATTAGATGAAATTAAATAAAGTTGCATAAGTTACATAATATTATCATCTTTTGTTTGTTATTTCATAAGATTGGTAATTTTATTTTATTTTCAATCAATCAAAACAAATATTATGAAAATTTTATTTGACACTTGTGTTTACCAATAATTTATACCTATATTATATTAGAAAATCAAATTATATTTTTTTCACACATATTAATATAACAGATCAATAAAAAAAAAAAATTCAATATTAATGTTATCACATATAACACACATAACTTATAGTTCACTAAACATTACGTGAAAGTATAAATTCCTCTACATAATAATAAATTTTAATTTTACATTTCTCATAAAACAGACATATTTATTTCTTTCATAATTATTATTAAATTGAATGATATATCTTGATCATTTTCTAAATACAACTATATAAAAAATCCAAATTTTTTTTATTTCTAAAATCTTTCTCTCTTTCTCTATTTATCCAACATTAAAAAAAAAAAAAAAAAATCAAACACACATTACACACATTCACAACAACCATATCACTACAACATACAATTACACCACACACTATCTCTTTAACTTTGTTAATGTAATCTCTCTCTTTCTCTTTTATTTCTCGTCGGCGCCTCTAAGTTACAAGCAATTTACGGCAGCTCACACATATATGCCCCGTTATATTAATACACGACCCTTACTCTTACCTTCGTGTAAATTTTACTCTTTCTCTCTTTCTCGTAACCTTGAACACGAATGATTTTCGAAAGTATATCTATGTATTTAACAAAATGTAATTCAATTTTTAAAGTCCTTAGAACATCACATAATGTAATACATAAACTAAAATTAAAAATCGTTTTTAAAAAAAAGAAAGATATAGGTACATTATACCCCTTGCTCAATATGTATATAGTAACGTCCAGCTTGTACCTATATTAAACACCGATTATATACACTGTCGATTTTCTCGAGGATGTTCTATTGCGATATTTATATATACGAAATAAAGGTAAAGTTGGTATAGGTATCGTGTAAATTGCTAAGGCGCGCCGTTAATATACAGACTTGAGAATTTTTTTTTATTATTTCTAATTTAAGTACTGATGTGCGAAATAGAGAATTTTTAATGATCGGATGATTTTGACGATTGCAGATTGGTAGCAATAACTACTTTGGTTGATTTGCAGGTTTTAGAGGGAAAATGAGAGATTTTAATGCGAAATCAGAAGTCATAGCGTATAGTATAGTTGGGATATAATATGTTAAAAAAAAAAAAACGTCATTGTATATATGTATATACAAGGCGATTCGTGGTTATTTGATTCGATTGAAAATTCGTGGTATTTTACTGTGATCCAGGTATAGGTAATGGGAGATTTGAAGTGACGTAGTCGAGGTAAATTAGTGTCTTTGCTAAGAAATAAAAAAAAATTAAAGGGTGTGAGAAAAGTCAGGTTAAAATGTAGTATATAAGATCGATTAATGGGTGTTTTTAAATTTTATAGTTTATCTTTCTCTTTCTTTGCTACTGAAGTGAACAAAGAAATGGTGTTTGATTTCGTTTGGTAACTGGTATATTATATTGGCGTGTATATATACGTATGTCGAGAACAGACGAGACAAGTTGGTTGTCTAAAGATTTAAAATAAAAAAAAAATAGAATAAAAGGTAATAGCTACAAGGATATTAATTACCGTTTTGTATGTCAGTTTAAAATATATTTATATCTGGCGCTATGTAGTTTGAAAATTAATTACATTAGTGATAGAGAAAAATAAAGAGTTTGAAATATAATTTTTCAATTTATTATATGTATCGTTTAGAAAACAAAGTTTACAAAGTATGAATTTTTTTTTTTTTTTTTTTTGTTTAAAAATAAAGTTTTCTTTGATAAAGTTGTTGTAGAAATTTTTGCAATATATCTACATAAAAAAAAAAATTATAAACATAACTGATATTTTCACATAATCTTTTTTTTTCTTAGTATAAACTAACCATACGCACACAGAAAGCAACAATTCACATCAATTGTTATTCATTTTATGGAAATTGTCAGATAAATACAAAAGAATGTTATTGTTTTAAAAAAAAAGTCAACTACTACTATATTATATATATAACTATTAAAGTTAAAACTGGTATATATACCCAGATATATCTTTAAATAAAACACCGTAAACGACCGGTCACTCCCAATAAAAAAAAATATATATATCGACTGACTATATACCAAGTCATCGAAGTTATTTCCAAGTAATAATAAACCAGCCACTTAAATATTCCACCACAATCACCATATAATACGGTAAACGACCCCTTTAATTCCAAAAATTTTCCTTTCTATATAAGTCACATTCTATTACAATAAAAAAAAATCATCTTCAATTCAATTTTTTCTTTTCAACCGATTTTTCATAATTTAAGAAAAAACCATTGATGCAATAAAATAGAATTATAACACACACTTTATTACTAACATATATCATAAGAAAAGAAAGATGTGTCCAGTACCATATTATACATACAAACGAAAGAGTATATTATAAACCTCAGATCGGCGTCTCAACCGGTGAAAAGAGAAGGGGGTAAAAGAGAGATGAAGATGAAGAAGAGGAGGGAAGGAGGGGGGGAGAGACGCACTCTTACCGGCAAGGTTGGCCGCTGTTGCCGGCATGGCCTCCTCCTCCTCCTCCTCCTAACAGGCACACTATACTCAGATCCAGAAGGCTCGGTTAGTTGAACGGCTGCCTTCTCGCGAGGAGGTTGGCGAACCCGCGCGACTGTATTTCTTTCTCTTTCTTTTTCTCTCTGATATATAAGTATATATATATACATATATTGTCGTGCATAGTATATAGCGCGGGTGAGTGGCGCATGTGAGGATTTCTCGCGGATATATATACATTCGTTGATCTCGTCTCTATATGTAATGTTAAGAGATCAAAACGCAGCTGTGTCTTAAATGAATAAATCGGTATTTGGTACCAGGATAATAAAGTTTTATTTTGGTCTCTCTGAATCTACAAAGTTGTAGTGGAGAACTACGAAATATTCCTTCTTTCTCTTTCTCTTGTATTTTTTGGCGTTAACTAAAATTAAGTGCAGTTATTATTGATAGCGATAATACAAGTTACTATACAACCGATTTTATATTATACATGGTACAACTTTATGTATGTAAAGTATGTATGTTTATAAAGTTGGTATGGAAATTGAGCAAAAGCGCATGACTTGATGCATAATAAACTTTCGAATATGCCTTTCGAATAAAAGTAATATACAAGAAAAAAAAAGGTTGTTAAGATATATACAAGTGTATTATACTGTAAAAAGCTACTTTAAAAAAAAAAGTATTTTTTTTTTTTGAGTAACAGTTAAAAATGTTACAGCAGTTAAAATGATAATTTAAAAAGGAAGAAGAAAAAAAAAATATATATAAAAATAAATCGGTTAGCAAGCCGATGACTGTTTTATCGAAAAGGTAGAAAGAAAGAGACGACGATTCACGTGAAAGTTCAGAGTATATACATATATCGAAGGTGAAATAAAAATATATATATATAAAAAAAGTGCAATAATCGCGGTTAATTATCGTAAAAGTGACAGTAGTATTATAGCGAGATTTTTATTAGTATCAGCAGCAATAAAAAATCAAAGAAAAATCGGATGTTTATAAAGTGTTTAAATATATCGATTGTGCTAAAATAAATATATAAAGATGAGTTTGGAGAACAACAAGTATAACATACATCTTGAATAGTGATCATTTGCTTTCTTCAAATAAATAAAATCAAATATAAAAAAAAAAGTAAGAGAAGAAATATATAGGAGTATAAGATAACAAGCCGGTATAAGGCAAAAAGTCCCGGCCGAAAGGTGGAGGAGTCGGTAAATCAGCGGCGTCGACGGCGCTACGACGACGACGACAGCCCATACAATTTAGGCTCGGACGACGTCGCTATTACACGCGGCGGCGGGTGAGTAGTGAAAGCAGTCGCTCTTTAAAAAAAAAAACTTGTCTGTATATAGATATAGATAAATAGATAGATGTATATGTATGTCTGTATACCTGCGCGCGATCGTGTTTTATCTTCTTCTACTTGCTGTTATTATCCTGAGAAATAATTATTTAATATACCAATGTGGTATTGATTGTGTATTTTTGTTATGTGTCTTTGCAAGCTTTGATGATCGATGATGTAAAAAGCTTTGTGGCTTATGAAAGTCATGAAGAATTTTGAAATATGTGTGATGTATGTATGTGTGTATGTATTGGTTAGATTGCGACAGGAATGTGTGTGAGTGTCAATCTGAATTTTAAAGACTTTGATTTGTGGGGGTAAGGATATATTATGTTGTTGGTATTTTTAACTTCCGGTAGGTATTTTATGATTTATTGGGAATTGGTTTGGTTTTGTTATTGATATTGATTTGAAGTTTTGAATGATATTGTAAGTTTTATTAATTGTGAATAGAGAAAGTTTTGAACAAAAAAGTTGAAATTTTTTTTTTTTTTAATTATTTGCAAGTGATAAATATAATATGAACTAATTCTGTTGAATTTGATATTTATGTTATTTATTATTACGTGGCATAGGAATGAGAGGATTAAAAAAGAATTTAAAACTTTCACTAAAGAAACTATGATTTATGCATTGAGAAACAAAAAAAAAAAAAAAAAAGAATATGCTAATCCATAACTTTAAAGGATATTCAAGTTTGCAACAAGTTTTAGTTAAAAAAAAATAAAAATTTATTGATATATATATTTCCGTAATACGTTTTTAGTTTTTTTTTTGGAATATATAATTTTTTGTATTTAAAAATATCAATGCATACATTAGTATTCTAAAAATATTTATCACAAAAATACCCTTATTTATCATTTATAAATTTTACAAATTTTTTCTTTAAAAAAATCTAAACCTATTCATTCTCAATTTCAAATCAAACAAAAAAAAAAAAAAAAAATCATTTCTCTTAGCCCTAATCAAATCAATCGTACATATACATACACCATATCAATCAATAAAAAAATTTTCCAAGCAAAGCATTAGCAATAAGCTTTAAAATCCATTATTAAACAAATATGCCCATAAATCAAGAAACATTATACACATAAAGCTATATGCACATGAAACCATATATGTACAGGTACAAAATACAAAACACAACAACACAATCGAACAATGCGCAGTATATACAATCTGACATACCTTTACTCCCTTCCCCTCCTTTACTTAAAAAAATCGTAAGCCGAATTAACTTTAATTAGTTGGTTGATATTGGTTGTTGGATGCTTGGTATACAATTGGTATATTCGAGTATGTTTAGATCATAGACACAAATTTTATCTATTTGTAAAGTTAAGTTGTGTGTTTGGGATTGTGCAATTTTTTGGATAAGGATTTTGAAATGGAAAGGGGTGAATATGTAGGGAAAAGATTGTTGAGAAGATCAGAAGGATTGAAGTAGTTGTGGTCGGAAACACTTGTTTTGTAAAGGGTTTGAAGAGTATCAAGCATCGCTGTATTGATACTGTTTAGATTCCGGAAGTAGTAGGTGACTTTTTATGCATAATAAAGCACACCCAGATTGCGAAATTTTAATTAAGTTTGATTAGAGTTGGGTTAAATTTTCTTAACAATTTTTGCTATGGTTGGATAATCAAGAAATAATAATTAGAATAGTTATATTTTGATATTGCTTAAAGATACTTATAATTTTAACAGATATCACTTGATGAAAATTTAATTTTCAACTGACATTCAAACTGTACTTTGTTATTAATTGTGCAATTCGTTAAGTTTCTCTTTCTCTTTGAATAGAATAAAAATAAAATAAAAAAAAAGGTACGTGTCGATGTCCTTGACGATGACAAGACAAAAGATCTCAAAGACTTACGGAAATCCTGTTACCTTCTATATCCTTAAGATTATGTGAAAATAAAGATCTTTTAGAAGAAAATGGCTATTAATGCCTATGGTCTTTTACTTAAATGAGTACGTTTTTGTTGATAAATCTTGTGAAATTCGTAAATCTTTTTTTTTTGTTTAATTTATTTACGGAGTTTTGATAAATTAATAAGATATTTATATTTTTTTTTTTAATGTACATACATACGTTTTAAATAATTTGTTAGTAAAAAAATATACGCGAGTTTTCATGCATTGTGATAAATTTAAAGAAACGGTATATAAAAAATCTGATAAAAATGAAAAAAAAAACAGTTCCTAATATTATATATTATATACCGTTATTTTAAATCCTAATTGGTAAAATACTATAATATCAAGTAATTTAATAAATATATAATACAAACATGATTGTATTGCGTGCAAGCTATATAATTATTTCACCTAATGTAAATTTTTTTTAATTTTATTTTATTTATTTTTTACTCTTCCACCATCACTTATATATTACCTACAGTTGAATTACAAAGGAAATAAAAAAGAACTCCTGAAATTTCTTAGAAAATTATGTTTTCAAATGAACTTTCTTTCTCGCAACATAGAAAAAAAATAAGAAAAAAAAAAAACAATCTAAAGTGCTAATCATTTCCTGTACACTATATAGAGATAAATGAAAAATTTCAAATAGAGAGAGAGAGAACGTAAACCCTCTCTCTCACTCATCGATATCAATGAAAAATCGAAAGTAGACTGACTGTTATACACACTATATATAACTTTCATTTTTTTCTTTCCACTCACTTATACGAAAAAAAAAATTTTTCTTACCATCCTACACTACAAAGCACTATGGAATTATATTGACCAATCGATTAGATGATGATAATAAAAAATATGATCATTGAATGAATGGCAGATCTTTTTTTTATTCCTAATAATTACCAGGTATCTCGTATCACTATACATTTCCCTTCACCTAAACATCTATAAAATCACAAAAGCTTACATTATGTATTATCCGAAAGCATAAAATTAGACAGATTTGTTTATAGCTGTCAAATCGATTTTGTCAGATCGTCATCATCATCATCATCATTTTTAACTTATATACATACCAATATAGATGCTTCCATTCACGGGGCGGCTCTCTACACTCCCAAAGCTATGCAATAGCTATAAAAACCCCATTGAATATTTTTGTAGGCTTAAAAGTTGCTGGTACCAGATGAATTGTTGTAAAATATATGGTTTTGATGTGTTGGACTATCCGAGTTAAATGGTCTTAATTATCTTACTTTATTATTCTAGGCGTAATCTTGCGGGTATAGTTTAACATTACAGCAAAACTTAATGTATCTTGTAAATTTGATGGTTGTCGAGATTTTAAGGTTGATGTTTCTTTAACTTTCGTTAGCAAGACTTCGTATAGCAGTTTATTTGCATTTTACTATTTTGTTTCTTTAATTTAGACGAATTTACGTTTAGTATATAGTATACTATATATATCGACGTCAAGGTTGTAAAATAGAGAAATTCCTTTACTGATTTTCCTGAGAAATGTATAATATACGTAAAGTAATAAAATTTTATCTACTTATCGAGAACTAGAAAAAGCTTGGAAGTCAATGAAAATTCAATTTTTTTCTTTTTTTTTTTTACTTAAAAAAAAATGTTTTTATATATACGTGAGTGAAATGCGGTAGGGCTTTTCTATTTATGATTTTTCGTGGAATATTGGCAATTGGTAAAACTATTGAGAGAAGAATAATTTTTTATTTAACTGTTATTAGATAGTTTTTATTTTTATTATACCTTTGTTTTTTTTTTGTTGTTTTTAATTATTGATAATAAAATAAAAAAAAAAAAAAAGTTTCTTCTTGATTATTTCATAAGAGGTCCACTCAGCTTTTACGAGTTTAGATGAATTAAACGACGACGTAATAAGATTTAAATATTTAAAAGTCATTGAGAAAGTTTTTATTTTCTCTTAACAATAATTTCTTTCGTTTTAGAAATTAAAAACAACAATTATTGAAAAAAAAAAAAAATGTTATGATATATGTAACAAGTATATTCTCTACAACCCAACCAAACAATCATCACAAATTAACTCAAACATATATTTCCACATGTTTACAAAAATTAAAAGCAACCCTATAAATTCAATTGAAAAAGACACCATATAGATCAAGAAAATTTTTTTTAAACTCACTTTAAAATCCCAAGAAAAATAAGAGAAAGAAATAAAGAAAAAAAAAGAAAGGAGCCGACAGGTGTGCTTGTGTATATAATATGTGTCCAAGTATATTTACGTAATTACATCCAAACCAAGATATAGCCAAGCGTTAATAAGAAAAATAGATCATGTAAACGAGCCGCGTTAGTATTAAGTACCAAAGTGAGAAGAAAAAGTAAAAAAAAAGAGATCCAGAAAAATTTTTCAGCACACATTTACGAGCACTTTACTTGTATAAATATACCTATATTATACATACCTTCTCCCCTACTATCTTTTCTCTTTTTAAACGTAACTACGTCGCTTACCATTTTAAGCTATGCTGCTGTTGCTGTTACTATAGTCGGGATGGACGGGATAATCGGACTCTCTTTCTCTCTTTAACAACGAGCTGTTGCGAAACGCGGAAAAGCATCGGTCAATTTATTTTTTTTCTCTCTCTCTCTCTCTTTTCTACTACCCTTGTCTATTCTGTACTACGTTTTATCTTCTTACTCTATAGTAAGCAATTTAAATCGTTGGTGTTGGTGGTGTACTTTACTTTATGTATATAGAGACGACGGGATTTCCGTGTGGGTGTGCAAATTGTAAGAATAGGCCTCGATTCTAAAATCAACTCACGTATAGTAGAGAGAAAGAGTGAGATATGCTTGTGTAAATTACTGTATATGCGCTTAAAAAACAATTAACCACAATTTGCGGAAGTATGGGATTATTCCACTTATGTGTATGAATTCAAAAAGAGAGAGAGAGAGAAATGTGATGTTTAAACCGGACGTTTTTATAATTTGCATGACTTTCACGTGTGGGAGTGAATAAGTGAATGAGTGAGAGAAGGAAGGATGAGCTGATATATTTTTGGTTTTTTTTTTTTTAGACTTTCGTCTACTTGACTAATTATCTTGCTTACTTTTACAATTGACTTTAATTTGTACAAATATTTACTTTGTATTTGTAAGTGATGTCTGAGAAATAAAAAAAAAAGAGTAGAAGAAGGAGAAGATGAAGTAACAAGATGTTGAAGTTGAAGTGAATTTTTAGGAATTGGATGGAAAAAAAAAATAAAATAGCAAAGTCATTGCATAAATATAAGAGAAAGAACTAGAGAGAGGTGAGAGGAAGAGAGAGACAATTACGAACGTAATCGCTAAAGTCCACACTGTAAACTCGTTCGTTCGTTCTTTGACACTATATAGCTAAAGAGCGAGAGACGCTCGAGTGCGATTTCTGAGTACGTAACGAGCATGTAATCGCTATCCTTGCAATTCGGTCATTCAAATAAACAAACATCGATTTCTATCTTTTTTTTCTTTTTTAATCTTTTTGAAGAAAAAAAAAATATTTCTCTAAATCTTATACATAAGTTTATCATTGAAAGTATTTTTTATAATTATTAATTCATAACGATTTATTAACGATTTTTTTTTTTAAAAAATTATATTTTACAAAAAAAAAAGCATATTTTACACTATAAAAACTACAGTATACGGATGTTGATTATTAAAGCAGTAAAACGAGTTCATCGAACGTCTAATATACAGTCGATATATAGACAAGGTACACGACTTTCCCCTGCCAACCCAACCAACCAGCCTGTCGTAGTCGACCTAAGTATATCATACCAGCTGAGCGAGGCCGCGCCTCCTATATACATTATACCTCCCTGCGTATATCTTGTCTCTTTTACCTTCCTTTTTTTTTTTACTAAGGTATTGTTAAGATGTAGAGGAAAATATCTAGTGGAAATTTGTGGATATGGTAAAAGGAGAATTGGTTCCTCTTTTCACTTATATTATCTGATTTTTCATGATACTGATGTTTAAAGAAAGTAAGATTGTTTTTTTTTATTGTACTGTGTTTGATCGGATAAAATAAGATTTATTACTTTGATCTGAATAACAGTGTGTATGTTGTTGTTTTTTTTTTTTTTTATATTTATTTATATTCATAGAGGAGAGTTAATGAGATACTTTATGAGAATATTAAAATCAATTTGATTTTTTTTTTGCGATTCGTTTTTATATCACTTGTTGGTGTGATTTAAAATCTAAATGACTTCGTACTGAATACCGATCTAAAAATCTTGTTTAATGCATAAACATCACACATTTCTTGGTATTGTGTATTAAGAAAAAAAATATATATATATTATATATAGGTCAGGTGGAATGCTTATGGATAGGAAGTGTATGTATGGTGGACCGGTTTTGAAATTTTATTAGTAAATGTACGTGCTGTATACTACCGTTTTGCTGAATATAAGAAATTTTTTTTTTCTTATTAAATTGTATTTATTTACGCTGCTAATTGAAAAGTTTTCTTTTGCTATTTATTGATGCTATTATTGCGTGTAAAATGTGTGTTTTCTTGAGTTTTTCTTTTTACATAAGATTTTTAAGTTTTTTTTTTCATTCTGGCTAATGCAACATAAAGTTTTTGTGAGTTATAAAAATGGTCATGATTTAGCTTAATTTTCTAGTAAAAAGTTTAATTTTTATTTTTTAAATGATTTAATAATAGGTATATCTTTTTAAGCTCGAAAGCTCAATTTATAAAAAATATCAAATTGAAATAAAAAAATCATCATGAGTTCAGTATTCAGTAGTTTTTTTTTTCTTCGTAAAGCCATTCTCTGACACTTTATCGAGCGTATTTCGGCTTGAAAATGTGCTCACGCCATAGCTCAGCCGGCAGACTTTAGGAATCGAACCCACAACATGTAGATTTCCGAAACCAGACATTCAACTGACTAAGCTATTCCAAGCCACAAAGCTTTCTTCTCATTACTCAAATTTCTAATTAAACAGTTTATACATGCATACATACTCACATTAATCAATCATCGTTATTGCTTTTACATCCCAATAATTTCTAAAATCTACAAAACAAACACTTTTATAAAAAACCGTACATTTTATCACAACCACCTAATCACAATTATACATCTCACATCACATATATATCATTATCACTTACCGTCAATTTTCAATTCAAACTAGAAACTACGCCACAACCTTATTTTTTTTTCTTTCTTTTCCTCCTAGCATATAAAAACACTTTCTCTCTTTCACTCCCTGCTCCTCCTACTCCTACTACTCTTTCTTTCCTTATCCATCTCTTCGATCCTACCTTCGATCAAAGTCACGGTGTGTCGAGAAACCGTTCCGATAAATCTTTCGGCACGGATGAGCTGCTTCTGCTGTTGCTGTTGCTTGAAATCAATGATTGAAATCTTGGATAAGCCCAAAGACGCGAGAGCTCACTGGATATGTATATAGATATATAACGATATAACTATATAGTGAGGTGATTTTAAGTGTGTATGTGTGAGTGTGTGTTGAAAGCTTCCAGTCATCGCGTGGCGCATTTTGACGCGCGAAACTACCAGTTTCCTTGACTTGACTTGTATAATCGCATTTGAGTGAACGCAGCGTCGTGTGGTTTTCGCAATTGATTTTTTTTTTTTTTTAATTTGGTTTGTGAGAGTTTTGATTTTGAATGCTTGAGTGATTTTGATAATTGAATCGTTTTAAATTATATTAGTAAAATTTTTTCTTGATTTGTTTATGCGTTTGTTAATTGATAAAATGAATTAAACTTTTGCTTTTAAATAATTTGATGGTGATATAGAGGGAAGTTATAGATCTTGTCTTACCATACGTGACTTTTTCTACTTAACGATAAAGACGCTTACTTTGGAAAGTGGTGTTTTAACGAAATTACAAAAAGTGTTGGTATTTTTTTTTTTAAATTAATTTAGGATTAAAAAGTTTCAAGTAATTTAAATATTATTGCAAAATTAGCTTACACATCAAGCTATAGACACATTACTATAAAATTGAAATAAGTAAATCAGATTTGATCGAAATTTCATAAAACTTATATCAAGTTAGATAGCTTAATAAATAGTTATCGTAGATACCAATAAAATATACATTTTTACTTTAATTTCATGATGTCTAAAATTGATTGATAAATAATAATATTTAAATACAAACTTATTGACTCTAAAAAAAAAGTTTTGCCATTTTATTTTTTTTTTTTTAGTTAATAAATACCGAGTATAAAATTTTTTTTTATTCAATTATCTGTAATTACAGCATTTGAATTGCTAAAATGCATTACAATTTATTTTTTATTTCTTTTTTTAAATATTCAACATTTACGTTAAAAAAAAAAAAAATAGTAACCCAACTTCTCACAATACAAGAAGCAACCATTAAAAAAATTTTTATTTAAATTTAAAAGCACCTGCCACGCGCCAGATAATACTTTATTCGAAAATATTCCAGTAATTTTACAACATTTTCAACCATTATTACCTTCACACACTAAACATTAACAACTTCGCAATACGAAGTTCCTATATACTAACTAATTGTACACCCAGTCACTTCAAGATATTGCGTTCGTCTAAGGCACCATTAGTCAGATCGTTAATATTCAAAATTTTCGCAGATCGTAAAAGTCTTAAGTTTTTCCTCTGTTATAACGTGATTCTTATACTTCAGTTGACTATACTATGTGAAAATATTTCAAACGACTGTGCAGCCAATGGAACAGACTATAAGAAAAAAAAAATCAGGTTTGTTACTATAACTTTTTTTTTTATCTTCGTTGCTCAAGTTCGTCTTTTTTTTTGCAATCTATACAAGATTCACCTAATTTCAAACTTATAACACCCCAAACATAGTCGTATCAAAAGATAATTAAAAAAAAAATATATATTCGTTATAATATATCTGACGACAAGTGTTACATAGTCTATAAAAATATAAAACAGAGGAGTTGAGAGTCGAGTTGCTTGAGAGGCTGACAAATAGGCGGCTGGAGGCTTGTCAGCTGTCGCGGACCATTGAACACGTGATTTTTTTTCCTTTTTTTTTTTTACTTGTGGCCGCAAAGTGAACGGGCGCGGCCCTTTCTCTTCTTGGTGATTTTTTTTTTTTTTTTAAAAGAGCTTGAGTGACCTGATTGACGCTCGAGTGCTTGTCGTATACGAGTAGGTGCGAACTGACTTCTGACTTTTAGGGCATGTGATTTTTTTTAGAGGGGCTAAGTGTTGTGTTTGTTGATATTTTATTGGGTGGAATATTTGGTGGTTGTGGTTTTAAGGGAAAGTTTTAATAATTTGGTTTGGGGAGAAGGAGGGAGGGAGTAATGTAAATTAATAGTTTCAATTGTTGAAAGTATGATAAAATGTGGTTTTAACGAGTGTGAATGTGGTATATATCTGAGTTGTGAGTTATCTTAATTGGTATTTTTCATAATAGTTTGTCTTAAGTGAATATCCTTATTAGTTAAATTTAGATATTTATTTTAAAATTTTTACTAATTGAATAAAAAAAATAAAACGAAATCTTTTTTAATAAATCTTTATTACTTATAATTACTAAAATTTAATATATTCATATAAGTAAACAAAATTAAAATTTATGTAACATAAAAAAAAAATATTCCATACAATCAACAATTCCATTCACCAAAAAAAAAAATAAAATTTATCGTTCAACAATAAATTCACAACAAACCCATAATCAACTTTACAATCAACCCACAAATTTTCCCTTCCCTCAAAAAAAAAAAAAAATCCAATCATAAAAAATCAAAAAGAAACAAATAAAAATAAAAAAAAGGTATATGTTAATTAAAAACGATCGCACAAAATCTTACACAACACATACCTACATATGTATACCCAATATATGATTCAATTCATTATTCAACAAGTGTGACGTCGTGACAATCGCAATACTTATAAATTTCTCTCTCTCTCTCCTCATCGACCTGTGTACTGTACACATTGAAAATTTTTCCAAAGCTCCTTCCTTTTCTCCCTTTTCTTTTTCTTACATACACAATAAAATCCATTGATCGATTGGCAGTGGCAGCAGCAGCCGTGAAATTTTCAAAAAGGAAGTATATTCACCGATGGCCCAAACTCGATAAAAAAACGATCGACCGCGATTTGTACCTTCCCTCCCCTCTTCTTTTCAACTTTCTTCTCTCGTGCATCGTGAGTGGCGTACTTACATTCAATGTAGGTATATACTATACATAGGTATATAAAGAAAGTACAGTTCCAAATCTGACGCTTTTAACTTTCGTAATCTCTGTTCGATATATTGATTGGGATTTATTGTCCCTTTTTCTCTTTTTTTATTTTCTCAACCTTCAAGAGATATGTTTTATCTGTGTGATGGTATGTTATTAATAAAATCGTTGGTGGTCGAAATTAATGGTTTTGATATACTTTGTAATAATCGAGATCGATAATAACGTTAGGATCATAGATTTTTTTTTTTTTTTGTATGGCTGGGAGCTAAGAAACAAA
Source organism: Leptomastidea abnormis (assembly GCA_030522805.1). Classification (NCBI taxonomy): domain Eukaryota; kingdom Metazoa; phylum Arthropoda; class Insecta; order Hymenoptera; family Encyrtidae; genus Leptomastidea; species Leptomastidea abnormis. The sequence continues at coordinate 35,901 of JAPYZE010000474.1, forward strand.
GCTAAGACTATGTTGAGATGAGTATAAGATTAGTGTTCTAGAGTGACATCTTACTTTCAACATGTGTATAGGTATATATATATTTATCGATTGAATTGAATAAACTTTCTTTTTTTGAAATAATACACAAATTATGTAGATGTGAATGTGAAAATGAAAGTGAATATTATTTACTCTTTCTAGAATGATTATCGTATTTTTTGTTTCTCTTTTAACTCTCTTCCTTTCCTTTTTTTTTCTTTTAAAAAAAATACCGTTAAAACAGTAGCAAACTAAATAAATTAAGCTAGGAAGTATATAAAGATGTTACAATATTAATCAGCCTTTCTATCTTTAAAATAGACGATATGATCATCATTAAATATTCATCTTCTTATTACCCAAACAATTTTTTTTTTTTTTAATTGTCAGTGGTTAAAATAACTTTTTATAAAAACCCAACAATTATAGATTGATCATTTTAAGAATAAAAAAATTTTTCTTACGCAAAAATAAAAATTATTAGATCTTAATTACCCGATAGAATAATAAACACTTATAAACTAAAAAAAAAAAAGAGAACTTCTACTGTTTCTCAATATCATCAAAAAGCTTACACAGTTAAATTTTCTAATCGATCTCAAAAAACACCACCAATAACCCAAGCTTATCTCAGCTCTCAATAGGTCTATATAATTTCATAACTTTACGCAATAAATTTCATCAAGCCACACCGTATAAAAACCACTTTCCTCTCCAAAAAAAAATATAACAGCACAACATATATATCTATATCCACCCAATATATGTATACCTATATACTCCATCAAAAAAGATCGATATGCTTTTTCCTTTTTTTTATTTTTTCTGATCGACTTCTTATCAGCAAATATCGTTATGTCACCCATATTCAATCTCCCCTTTCCCTTCTAAATACATATATATTCCCTAATACAAAACTAGTATAAAGGAAGAAACCCCACGTATATAGATATTACACATACACATACACACATACATATATACATATATACGTCACCATATGCACTCTCTTACTCCGTCATAATGATTTACATAACCAGATCTCTTTCGCGTTCAGTTCACTATGTATAGAGAAAGATCCGGGTAAGAGAGTTTTTTTAAAAAAAAATAAAGAAAAAAAAAGCTGCCACCTACGTGTCTGTGTGTATGAGCAAGCTTGAATGTATATTTATATACATATAGCGGACATGCCGATAAGAAAGCGATTTAAACGATAACCATTTGCTCCTACTACTGCTGTTATTGCTGCTGCTGATGTTGGATATAGGGTTATGGTGTTGTGTTAGATGGATAATTTTTCGAAGAAATATAATATATATACTTACTTTCGTCAGAGTTAGAAAAGAGAGTTATTATATGTGGGTAAATTTATATGAATGTGTATATGTATATATGTATGAGGTGTTGAAAGGGTAGTTTCGATTTTTAGATATTGAATTGGAAACATTTTTGTGGGGTGACTTTTGTGGTGTTTGGTGATTTAATATTATATTGGCTGTGAGTCAGTGTGTACATGATTTAAGCTTACTGGTATTCTAATAGTAAAAATTTTTTTTGAGGATTTGAAAGGATGATGACCTTGCTGATATATTGTATCTGTTATTTATCTCATATAAATTTACAATCGCTATATTCCTTTTTTTTAAAAATATAATCCTTTGTTTTACCAATCACATTTACCAACATAAATTTTGTACCCTTCTAAAAATAAAAATCATCTGATAATATCCGATATCCAAAAAAAAAAAAAAAAAAAAAAAATATCACGTGTGTAAAAGTACAACAAGAGTAGAGATAACTAAAAAGCTAAAGAAAAGAGAAAAACCGGTTATATATTTCCCTCTGTACATATACCTACCTATACCTATACATGCATACACATACCATAGCTAGTGTCGATCATTCATACCCTGCGGCATCGTTGTCGTCATGTAAACTCCCAACCAACAAAAAAAAAAAAAAAAGATTTTCCCTTTTAACAAGCTCTCTGTACAAAATCTCAAACCTAACAACAACAACAACCAAAAAGTCGATCAACCCAACGAGTTTGTGTATATCCATTCATAAACGTCATAGCGTTTACAACAAATCTCTTTTTTCACCCTGTATAACCCAAGTGTCATATATCGCAAAGATATATACAAGCCAAGCCATATATAATACATCTCTTCAAAGAGAGAAGCAATCTCTTATACCGGACCTTGAACCTACACTACCACCCTTATCGTCATCTTTTTTTTTTATTCTCACTCCCACACACATATATACTCCCTATGCAAGCTTTGGAATGCTGTGTTCCTTTTATATTCTCTTTTTTGTATTCTCGGCATGAAATTTTTTTTTTTTTTTAAGCTTAAACCGAACACGCGTAATAAGTCTTCGTATGTACGCGTAAATCATATGTACACCAGGTAAACTTCTTCTTCTTCTTTTAAGATATAGGTATCTTACATGCTAAGAGTAGAGAAAATATCTGACTTATGGTATGTAAAGGATGAGAGAGACTTAAAGTCATAAGCATTTTTTTTTTTTTGCTTGTTACTTGAGTTTTTGACGTGTCGTATATCTTATCTCTTTTTATTTTTTATTTGTTTTTGGTATGTTTTTAAACAAATTTTAAATCGAATAATTTTGAGTGTCTAAAAAGAAACGATTTAACATCTTACTGAAAAATTAAAATACGTATTACTTATAAAATATATCATCGTCAAAATGTTATATCTTACATTCCATAAAATTGATCAACATAAAACATAAAGAACAAAAATTACTAATCCTTATATAAAACTTATATCTTCTTCATAACACTTCATTCCATCACGTAAAAATAAAAAAATAAATTCCTTAATATTAAAAAAAAAGTGTTCTTTTTTTTTTTTTGCTTTCTCAAAGAGAAAGCTTTGTAACGGTGAAAATTTTTGATCTGGTTTTTTTTGGTTTTCTTGACGTTTTGAAGGTTCCTGAACTCAAAAAACGCATTTTTAGAAAAAGTCTGTATGTATGTATGTATGTGTGTGTGTGTG
>JAPYZE010000475.1:0-61125 GCA_030522805.1 Leptomastidea abnormis
TTAGGACTTGGGATTCTTTCATATTATGGCAAAAGGACCCAGTATACCAAGTTTCATCAAAATCCGTGACCCGAATGTGACAACATGTCCTAGTAAGCCTCTTATGTGCAACCGTTTTTTTTTTATATTTTTACAAGTCAGCGATCAAAAATTGTTCAATCATTAGACGAGTTTTTTTTTATTGTTCAATTAAAAACAATAAATTATTTATCAAATAAAATTGAATCGCTACAAACTTTTAAATTTCTTTATTAACAGTATCATTTTTATCTCGCAAAGTAAATTCTTTGATTCAACATACTTTAATTAAAAAAAGAGAAAGAAAGAATAACAATAATTCCGTCATCAGAAGAATTTCTCTGAAGGAGGATCACGAAAAATTATTATTTTAATTCCGGAGAACGCAATATCCGCGCGCACGTGCCAATCGTTACGCAGACGACGCGTAGTAGTAGGTACTTGGGCATGTTTTTTTTTTTTTTTTTACAAGCTTGCGTCCCTTGATATATACCATAAGGGGGATGCGTAGATGGCGCAGAAGAATTCGTGCGTGCGGTAGAAAAGGAGGGTAGATAGAATACGGGGTGTGCTTGTGTTTAAGGGATGGGGGAGGGGGAAAGAGGTTTTACGCAGAGAGAAAGAGCTACGGGATGGGGGCTGGGCTTTTTTAGGGGGATGGTTTTACGAGAGAAGAAGGATGGAGCTGTGAGAGAGAGAGACCGCAGCCGGGATCCACCTTCCAAACCAAAATGAGGGGGTAAATATTGGATAGGGGTGTACAGAACATTCCAGCTGATGTTTCGAAACTTTGCCGACTGATGTCGCTTACAACTTTTGATAGGTACCAATTGAGGAATGTGTATAAGGATGTGTAACTTATTAATGTATCTTTCTTACATATAGATGCATCAAATATGTTCTAGTGTTTGTTCAATAAATAATTCGTACTTTTTTAAATGCATTTTGCTGTTTGTTATAATTATCAAATAATTGGTTTTTTCTTTTGATTGAAAAAATACCATATAATAATTATAATTTATCTTTAGATAGAAGATGCAATTGTTTTTTTTTTAAATTATAATGTTACATTTTTAGTTTAATTATCAGTTTCGTCAAGATGAAAATTTAAATGAGGATTAATAATAATTTAGTTAATAGTAATAAATATGATTTGAAAAAGTTTTAATAATTTCACTACATAAAATTAATATTTGAAATCAATAGCGTTTAATACATCTATGCAAATGTATGTAAATGTTGCAAAATAAGATGACAAAGTCAAACATCCTACTAAACCAAAATAAAAAACTTAATTTTCAAATAAATTTGTTTTGATAGTTATTTTTTTTTAAAAGAGTTAATTTTATAAGTAAATAATTTCTGTAAATATACATGAAATATCTTTTTAACTGTCAACTTTAAACATAATTTCATTAAATTTTTGTTATACATATATCACCGCCAATACATTACATTTATAATACAAAAACGTGAAATTAAACATAATTATAGATTACAAAAAAAATTAAATATTAACATAATCTCCCTAATAGTCTTATATTAGAATCTTCAATAAATTTATTAGTATAATCAACAATTTTGAAATTTAAAACTAAATTCATGAAGTAAAGATTTACTATGATCATATCATTATATTTTCAAGTAAAATTATTTTTACGTTTATCACAGAAATCACGGTGAAAAAAAAATGATCAGTTATTTGAAGGCTCTTACTACATTAAAAAAATTGTTTCATCAATAGTTTAATACTGATGTAATGAATTTTTTAAGAATGAATGTTTACTTTTCAAATGATTAATAAAAGTTATAATTTTTTCTAGTAATATAATATTTTTTGGACCAATGTTTTTTAATAAAAATAAAACAAAAGTTTTTAATAAAAAAGGCCTTTGAAAAATAAAGAAACTAACGCCATCTATTGATAAGATTATCAGGGGTTGCAATGTATGTACGTGACATTCAGCAAAGACGCGATGAGATCGAGTATATATATAAAAAGAAAAGCGAGGGAGGGAAAGAAAGACACATCGGGACTATGAGAGAGAAAGAAAAAAAAAGAAGAAGAGTAAGATCGATTTACCCTACTCTCTTCCTTGCACACATATATTATACAAAAAGCTATACTTCCCCGTCTGACATCTCTTTTTCCCTTCCACATATACCTCCCCTCCTGCCCTTTTCTTCCCCCTCTCCGACTCTCATCGGTCTCTTTCACTTGAACCACCACCCTTATACCTTTACTTGTGTATATATACTTATTCTCCACCCCACCCAAGCCCACTCGCTTTCTCTCCAATTCTTCTCCCTTCTTTTTTTTTCTCCCCCCAACTTAGGCCGCGACTCTGCCCCACCAGCATCGTCGTCGTCGTCGTCGTTGTCCCCACCCTTGTACTGCTCAGAGCAAAGCGTCGCGCATCGAATGTCGTTCTCGAGAGAGAGAGCAAGCGACGGCTACGGGAACACAAATACAGATGCGCTATGAACCGAGTTTTCTTTCTTTTATTTAGCAGAAAACAATTAGCCTGTTTAAATTTACTGCGGGTAATAATTGTATAATAGACCATTAGCCGCGCGAAGAATTGCACGATGAGAATATAAATGATTATGCTTACCATACTTGCGCGAATATGCCTATAGTAATTGCACACTCGTTATTTGCCCATGATCTTCTTTTTATGTGTTGAATCTTGGATTTTTTTTTTTAAGATCCTGTGAGGATGAGTACTGTCCAGCTGAAGACGTTGAGCAAATACAAGCTGGAGTTTTGGACGAGTTACGGATGAGAATTCCAGGCGAAATTGATGTGCGTCTTGCTTATCTTGAAGATGAGGTTCATTGATGAAGATTTTGTGTCAATCGACTTTTTTTTGCATGCATTCCTTTTTTTTTTACAATCTTATTTTTTCGAATATTTTGATGAATTTTTAAAGTAATTTTTTATGTACGATAATTCAATGTTTGATTAAGTTTTCATTGTATGATGTGATTTCCTTTGGACTTATGTGTACAATTTATAATGTAAGTCAAAAAATATTTTGATAAATAAACTATTTCTCATGAATTAATTCTTAACTTCTTTCAGCACAATATTTTATAGAAATTTATTATATTGTTAAAAAACAAAAAAGAAAATAGTTACTATTATTATATTTCTTTTAGGTTCGTAAAAATTAATTTAATTTTATTTTTTTAAATTCTATTTTAATGTTTTAGAATGGATGTTTACCTATAAAATTACAAAACATGCGAATCACAAAAAAAACCTATAATAAATTGTATAGCCATTTATGCCCTTCAACTCCCAACATATAAAATTTTAAAATCAATCAACAAACTTTAAGATCAATATTTCAATCTCATGCGTACACGCACACATAACATAATTTTTATTTCTCACTCCAAATTCTCAATTACAAGCTATCCCATAACCCATCATACACACTTCAGCGTTGCATCTTCTTTTTATTCCTGCTACCTTACAACTTCCCTATTTTCCCATCAGACAAGAGACACACACACATACAGAGAAAGAGAGCGCGTGCGAGAATCGCGCTTTGATATAATAGACGTGTTTCTATAAGATGCGCGCATATACACATGCATTATGATAAAAGAATATATATATATATATATATATATATATATATATATATACATAGAAGAGACGTTCGCGTAACTATTGAAAGAAGATGCTGCATAGAAAAGAGAGAGGGGAGTTTATATGCAAAAGCTGATCAGCGTGTGGGAATTCCGGGGACTTGCCACGACTAAGGCCCCTTGCATCGACGTGCACATGCAAATAAGATGCGGAAGGACTTTATATAGTAAGAGAGATTGAGTATGTGTATACGTGAGCAAGGGGAGGGTTAGCTCTTTTTTTTCGGGTAATGCTCGAACTCGCTAGGGTGAGGTTGAGATCTTATGCTAATCAGGCTGTTGTGTGTAAGGTACGCTATGTGTGTGTATTTATGTATGTATTTGTGCCGTCGGATGAAGTCACGTAAAGCGCGCACGTCTTATCCAGCCGCGTAAAACCTGCTGCGTATACGCAGTATAGATGCTTTGGTTGAAATAGTCGCACCTTTTTCTTTGAGCGACTGTATAAGTAGGCGAGACTAGAATATTGTTGATAGTTGAATGGCTATTCTGTAATATGAATACATTTGTTGTACTTGCTCATCTATAATGTTAATATTATTGTTAAAGTATTGCTGTTTAACTGATTTTTCTTGATTTATATTAATGCATTAGAACATACTGTTAAAATAATTATTTTAATTTGTTGTATGTTATTCTAGGATTTTTAGCTATTATTTTTGTCGAAAAAAAATTTTAAAAATGAATTATTTAAGCAATTATTATATTTGATATAAATAAGTTATATATTGATTCAGTGTGAGCTAGAAAAATTTAACTCTCAAATATTAATGTTCACTTTATCAAACATTTACAATATCATTAATTTTTAGTAAATTAATAAGTATTGACGTTACCTGCCAAATCGTAACCACAATAAAAAAAAAATCGATTCACGAATTACTTTAAGCAAAAAAAAGTTAAAAAAAAAAAATCAAGCCCTGCGAGTACACACAGTACCTATGTATTCCAAAGAAGCAAGAAATCTTGCTCGCATTGTTCCTCGATCATCTGTCAAGTGACGCACAATGAAAGACCTTTACCAAAGCATCTGACCGCAGCTATAGTCTCGCGTTTCCGGCACAACTCGTTTTTTTTTTTTGCTTCCAACTTTTTTTTCACCTCTGCCGTTGTGTGTATGTAAGGGAGAGGCTTTTTTTTTGCGCGTCACATACATAGAACCCCTTTTGCTGCGCTTATGCAGATTGCGCTTGTGATGTAACACCAAAGAGGCACACACGATATGGTATTATTCTAAAGCGCTGCGCTTTTACTGGCTGGCGACAGAAGAAAAAAAAAAGCAGCCAACGCTTACGCGGAGGAACAAAGCTATGAGAAGATTGACACGAGAACGTTGAATTTTTTGCTTATAACCTATACATGTAGGATCCATGACGGTCGTAGAGTTGTAAAAAAAAGAAAGAAAAAAAAACGCTTGACAGTTGAATTTATGCAAGGCTTAAGATAATCAAATCATCGTCATCAGTTTGCGTATACGAAATAGGGTATGGTGACGCGATTTTACAACGTGGATCCTGCAATCGAATTATAATACGCTCTTTCAATTGGAAGATTACTTGCGAGTTTTGCTTGCAGTTTAATTTGATACTCGAGATCTTATCTACTGCTCATTTTGTGGGATCCCTTGTTTTTTATTTACTTACAATTTCGAGAGAAAAAAAAATTAGTTGGCTTATTTATTTGTAGTGGTACGTTTTTGTTTTTTGCATACAGTGCGTAAAAGATAAAAATAAAGCAATTATTTTTATGTTATGTCAAGATCAACATTATATGGTTAGCAATTTACTTTTCTTCAATAAAAAATTTATTACATTAAAGCCAAATAGCAATTTTCTATAAAATGTAGCTCATTCTCCGTGCTTCTATCAAATCAAATACATTTTCCAAAAATCGTTTTTCTTACAGTCCAGTCATAATAATCCAGATACGCATATCCTTTTTCTTAAAGACACAAGCAAAATAAAACTACTTCCGATGGCAAATAAGTATAATATGAATAAAGGCGTAAATGGGCGGAATAGTAGAAATGCCACATCGAGAGAGAGAGAGAGAGAGAAAGAGACGACTCCCCGCAACACTTTCACGCGGTAAAATAGGTAGTAGGCTTTAACCGAAAAATAAAAGAGAACAACGCACGTCGACCGGTAATGACAGTCGTTAGCAAGTAGTAGCAGCAACAGCCATCACCACCAGCATCGCGACGAGTGTAAGTAGTGGACCGCTTGCTGAGACGTAGGACGCGCCGAGAGAGAGAGAGCGGACGGGCAAGTTCTTTGTGTATGCTAATGACGGGGTGGTCCGGTTTCTTGCCCTCTTTCTATTTCTTTATATGTACGTAACTATGTACTTATATATCTATACAAAATAGTAGTACCTCGACGAGAGTCTTCGGGGTCAACCGGCCGTGCGCATACCGCTTCTTTTTATTTTTCCTTCTTCTTATGGCTTGAACCTTTTTGCCTATTAGAAGAGCCTCCTTTTTTTTGCCAGGTTGTACACGTACACTTGTGTCAGTCTAACGCTTCGTTAAAAATTGTGAATTGCGGTTTTATGCTATTCACTTTAGTTTTCATTATTATTATTATTATTATATCGTATAAAAATACAAGTAAATGTACGTGGGCTAATTGAACATTTTTTGTATATAAATTGTTTTTTTATTGACAGTGAAGGTAGTACTGTACAATTACAATTTTAATAAAGTTTATTAAAGATCATAAGAAAAAGATTCGCAGTACTTTATTAAGAATAGCAAGGTAAATTAAAAAAAAAAAAAAAAACAAAAAAAAAAAAAAAAAAAAAAAAAAAAAAAAAAAAAAAAAAAAAAAAAAAAAAAAAAAAAAAAAAACAGTGACAACAAACCACAGTTATCCTAGTATTCGTTCAGCCGTCGCTAAATAAAAACTGCGGACCTTTAGAGTCAGAGAACACAGCAATGAGCAATGTTCTTTCGATATCGCAGCAACAGCAAGAGCAGCAGCATCACAGCTGATATTATGCGCGTGACGAAAGAGATCTCGAGGCGGCGAGTATGCTAATCGGTATAGATTCGACCAAATTCAGAAGCATATCGGATATAGCCGAAGCCAATTATAGCGCGACGCTTCTACGATCTCTCTTCCCCTCCCTTCTCTCTTTATGCATTAAGCTATAGGCACACATATGTATATGTATATCCTCAGCAAAAGGCCTCTTACTTAGCCCGCGTAAGAGAAGTAAGTGTATGCAAGAGACAACGCCGCAGGCCCATTGTTCGGAAGCGCTATATATATTTGTATATATTTGTATACATTCAGGCTGCCCCTTTCGACGACGCTGAGGCCTCAAAAGCGTCACACAGGCCCGAATTATAACGCGTGTACATATTATAACATCCCCTCTTACCCTTCCTCTTCTTTAAAGGTGCAAGAGTGGAGGAAGCGATGTCAAAAAAAAGAGAGAGAGAGAAAGGAGACTTTATTCGAATGATGTGTTTTCTAAGGTGTAAGTTAGATCGGTGCTGCTTGTTGGTTCTTAGTACCTTCCTGGCATTATCACGATCTAGGTCTCTCGAGATTTCGCGTTTGCGTGTGCTTGATCTTCAGTTTTATTTACTTTTCTTGACTTATATCTTTTAAGAGCATCGAGTTTTTCCTTTTTTTTTTCGTTAATTTTGTTATTTCAGTAATGATGGACTAGCAAATGTTTAATGACTTAACAGTGATTATAAGTGTTGTAATAAAAGTGATCGTGGATTGTGGGCAATGAATTTTATTGTGTAACAAACTTTTGTGAATTTTAATTATTTATTTATTTATTTATCTATTTGTTTTGTTTTAGCTTTAAGTATATAGTGTTGAATATTAAGATTAAGTGATACTTAAAAATTTTATTTCATGTATTATATTTGAAGTTTTTTTTTTTAATAACTTAAAAATATTTGCTAATTTATTAATGAAGCATTAACTTAAACTTTTGCAAAAATAAACTTTTAAAGATTTATTATACTTATTTTATATTGTAAAATATAATAAATTTTCTTTTTTCTTTTTCAAATAAAAAACTTCTTTTTCTCTAACTCATTATCAAAAATTGTACACTTTGTTTACCCACCAATCATCCCTCGAGTTTCCATACGTGCAAATTACATTTATATACAGAAAAATCTTTTAGCAGCAACAGCAACAGCAGTTATTCCCAGTGACCGTTGAATCCCTAACAAATCAATATAGCCGCCTGCAATTTAACCGAAAGTATACATATGCATTGCTCCTCTCAAGTGCACAAAAAACTAGCAGTCGACGAGGGCCGCAGTATTGGTATATGTATATAGGGGAGCAGAAAAGGATAGAGAGGACGAAAAATATATGTACATCTATATATGCATATAAAGAGGTGAGAGTAGAGGTTGATGCTGCTGCTACTGCAGTAGGTAGAACAGCAAAAGAGCAGCATGTATTTCGCTCTCTGCATATGCATACCTTTATCTCTCTGCCCCACCCGGGCCATGCAAACACGTGAAGGGGGTGGCAAAGAGGAGGATGGAGGTTTCTGGACTCTCTCGTACGAGCCGATGCTCGTTTCTCGTTGGTGCAGCAAAGGGGGAAAGGCTCTCTCTTTCTCTCTCACTCTCTCTTTCATGTGCATAGGCGAATATTCGATTGTGTGTTGGTGAATGCATCCCAAGCGTCGGTGGGTTGCTGCAGCTTTGGAGCGCCCACGGTGTGTGGCCTGATATGCAGCTTGCTGCCCCCGAGACTGGTCAGTGCAGTTCTGGCTGACCGCTCGTACGCTTTATCTACTTGCATTGCACTGAGAGAGAATCTCATATATGTGTATGTGTGTGCTTATAAACTCGCGTATCAAGAAATGTCTAAAGTATAATTTTTTAATTTGTTTGTTATTTTAAGTTGCAATTGATTATGTTAATTAGCTACATAAAATTTGAAACTGTGCGCGTGAAATGTGTTTGTGAAGTGATATTGGTGTTATTTTGATGGTGATATATTGTAGATTTAAGCTTAAAAATATTCAGTTTTCAGTTTAGTCCAAATTTGTTTTGCAATTGTTTATAAAAAAATTTTTGCAAACACCAAGTGTTGACGTTCGTTAATGATTTACAAGAATCATTTTTCAAGTTTTGAAAAAAATAAATTATTAATGGATTTTTAAATCAGTAACTTTCTAAACCCGTATTTCTAATAATTGATCAAGAAACATCTAATGGGTATTCAAGTGTAACTCAGCAAGCGATTTTTCTCAATTCTGTAAATTTAAAGTATTAAAAAAAAAACAATGCAGAATCCACACAACAAATGCAGAGTATACATTTGCCAACTTTAGTATTGAGAAAAAATAAAACTGCGCCTTCGTGACAAAATAGTAGACGTATAGCCAACAGAGAGTGAAAGAGTGAGAGAGAGAGAGAGAGAGTCATGTGGCAAACTCACGCGCGCGAGCGTAATATACCAGGGGAGCGAGAAAGCTCTTTCGTCCTCTCTTTTTTTGTAAAGAGAGAAAGAGAGAGAGAGAGAGAGAGAGAGAGAGAGAGAGAGAGAGAGGAGCGCGCCATATTTTAACATCGTTTTCGAGTCGCATTATGCTTCCAGCAAAATGGTCGGTGCACACGTGACAGGCCGACGGGAATGGTTTATCTTGAATACACAATCCCAACCCCCCCACGCACTCTCTCTCTCTCTCTCTCTCTCTCTCTCTCTTATCCTGCTACCCCCCTTGGCGTTGTACAAAAGGGAGAGAACGAGAGAAAGAGAGAGAGAGAGGAAACGAGCGCGAAGAAAAAGACCAAGCCTAACGACGCCTACCTCCACCCTCTTTGCTCTCGTATATACATACATATATTCCACAGAACACATTTGCGTGCGTGTGTGTATGTGTATATGCGAGCTCTTGTAGTGACTGCTTGGCTCTTGAGGACTCTCTCTCTCTCTCTCCCTCTTTCTCTCCTCGCGAGGCTATGAGGACGTGGAGGAAACGAAAGAAGGGAGGTAGAGATGAGGGGAGGGAGAGTCTTGGGGTATACCTATTGAAGAAGCAAAGACCCTATACGCCACGGCGTCTCAGACTAACGACCTTCTTTCCCGTTTCTCCTTCTTACCTATTCGGCCAAGGAAAAATGAAAGAAGAAGGAGAGAAACACACTACCTATATACACACTATTTTACCACCCACAGAGTCACTCGAGAGAGAGAATATTTTTTTTTTCTCTTTTTTTTTTACTTATTTTTTCCGGCAGAGAAAAATAAAAGAGGAAAAATTCGCTCGCGTCGTCTCCGGGACACCGTTGCGCTCTCGCGGTCTTCGAGAAAAAGTTTATGCCCAGAAATAACAATTTCCATTCAAATTGGATTTCTTGCTTTTTCGCATTAATAACGTTCGAAAGAGCTGCTTGCTGCAACTTTACTATGTAGATATAACCTTGTGCTTACGATAAGATGTAACTTTATTTTTTCGTGATATTTTTTTTTCGAAACGAATTTTGTGGCGACGTGGTTTTCAAAGTTATGCTTTGGATTTTTTTTTTTTTTTTTGAAAGAGGGGATAAAAGTTTTGAGATTGCGTGCTTTATTGTGGAATTTTGAGAGATGGTATTTTGATTCATTTTTGGATTGATAGGGATTCAAATTTTATTTTTCATATTTTAATGAAGTTTTGAATGGGTAAACGGTTTGGAGTTATGTAAAGTTATTGGAAGTCACGTAAACAAAAATATTTTAAAAATAAATCAATTTTAATTAATGCCAATTAATTTCTTATTTTTATTTTATTTGTTATTTTACATTTCTATAATTTTCAAAACAAAAAAAAAGTACAAAGATAAAAATGATAGTAACACAGTTCAATAAAACGTTGCAATTAATTTTTGTAAAATTAAAAGAAAAAAATTTTGCTTAAACTGCTTACCCAATTTTTCTTCAGTTCAATAGCCGAGAAGCAACGAACATAAGTAGAAAGTACAAAGAACAATAAGGAGCGTGGTAAGGAATTACGGAAGCGAACGATGTGACTCTTTAATATGGGTAAATGGGCATAAGACGGAGACGGACAAATAAACGACTCTTGGGGAATTATCCGATGCGCTGAAGTTACTATAAAAGAGAAAAGTACGAGAAAATACAAAAAATGGGGGGGGGGTTTAAACCCCTTAAGGAGTGCATAAAATCAAGCAGAGCTAAAAAGAGAAAAAAAGAAAGAATGCAAGAGGTCAGTGAAAGTCGTAAGCAACTACGATGAAGCAAAGCAACAGCAGCATTCGTGTGCCTCCTACTCTCGGCATTATAATGACCCTAATGAATCCTCAAACTCAAATTAAAAGTTCGGAAATTGTCGGGGCACACGGTCTTTTTACGAAGTAAGCGCACGCGACACTTGATTCCGTAACAATGCAAACTTTGCCATCAGGCAAAAAAAAACACACAAACTCCTCCAACGTGTATATGTATATATACTTATATAAGTGTATAAAAGAAGTAGCTGCAGCGTCGCCACGGGTCTTCTCGGGCCCGGGAGGCTAAACAAATTATTGCTCTACTAACGGACCTCTCGAAACGTGCGCCTCTCTTTCGCTTCCTTATTTATCTATACATATTGCTAACTTTCTTCCTTTTTTTTTATTTTCCTTACTGTTGAGTCTTCGAAGAACGTGACTGTTGCTCGCTTATTTTTTCTTTTATCTCCTTCTCTTTTTTTCTTCCTCTTCTTACCGAGTTCACTTAGCTTGTTTTCTCCGGAGAATTTGATTTGCAGGGCTAATAAGCTACATTACATTAAGTTTACGCGATGGATTTGTCGCTTTGATGAGCAGCAGCTGCAGAAAAGTTGACGTGAAACTTTTTTTTTCTTCTTCTTCTTTCTATATTGATTGCTCGATTGTTGTATTTTAGTCGTTGATGGTTTTGATCGCTTAGTATATATATATATTAAACTTGTTGGCTTCAATTTATTCATTAAACGAACGTTTCTGATTATTAATGAAGTAGTTCAGAAACCAGTTTTACTAGTTGATGTATAGTTATGCTAATCATACCGGGACAACGTTTGATTGTGTAGGTACCTGAAAATAATTTTGATTAAGTCTGCTTGTAATAATAAATTGTGTACACGCGTTACGTTGTTTGTTGCCATAATATTCAGTCAGTCGATAAATTCATATATGAATTATTAAAAATTACTGTTTACAATTAATCATTCTTTTTTTTCAATTTTATTAACTTTGATATAATTTTAATAAAAGTTTTATCTTAAATTAAAATTACTTATGTAATAGCTCTATATTTGTTTAAATTTCATTCTAGCTGTTACACTCAATGAAATTTTTTTCCAATATTCTTTAAGGTAATATATATACAGTGTTCATATCAGAACAACATCTTGAATTTATTATCAACCCAACGCCTCACACTTCTCCTTACATCTACAAATTGAAAATAAAAAAGATAAAAAAAAAAGAAAAGATAACTCCAAGTAAATGTACGTATCAGCTAATAAAAAAGCAAATATATTTTACGAAACACGAATACTGCACAGCTATTTTATATCATAAATTGTATATTTTTACACGCGCAGGGTGAAATCGTTCCTTGGAATCGATATCGAGTAGTCTACAGTCATACACGCATACACACACTCATGTACATATAATACATATAGATATATACAGAATGTAAAAAAAAAGTTATATACCAGCGGGGGTGTACAGAGAGAAAGAGAGATCTCTCTTCAGGGCTGATGTTTCGCTCTCGCGCTTATATGCCTATATATATACCTATATATGTGTAGCTCTTCCACTTCCTACCCCCTCACTCTTTCTCGCATCTCGTGAGCTTCCAGCAGCAGCCGCGCTCACATCCCCCGGGATAATCTCGCATCCCTCCTCATCCTCCTCCTCTTAGCCGGCTTGTCTGGCCTCAGCAGCCAGAGCAGCAGCAGCAGCAGCCTTCTCTATCCAACGTCTCGCTTTTTTCAAGCGGGACGACGCACACGCCTCCCCCAGTCCATCCACCCACTATACTCGCCCTAACTCTCTCTTTTTCTCTCTCCCCCCCCCCTTTCTACCGTACGCGCTTTGCAGAGCTTCTACCACGCCGAAAAAAAGAGAGAGAGAAACCAGTCCCGCCTCGTATACCTACAGCGTATGTATGTATGTATATGTACGCGCGCGCCCTGCTGTCTACGCACGACTCCTGTATACCTCGTAACTCTCTATTTTTCTCTTTATCTCTTTTTCTCACTTTTTCCTGATGCTCTATTCCTCTCGCTCACTCGCTTTTACTTTCTGTTTTTTTTCCTATTCCCTACTCTCTCTCTCGCATTGGATTTGGGGAAAAAGCGCGGCTGTAATACGTTCGTCTGGCGTAGATATATGGCATCTCTACTTCTTTCTCGTATGGGGTGTATACGCGAATGCGTATTTCGTGACGCTGCTATGTTTAGTCTTCCTTTCCTCTCATCCCCTACTATACACATCTATGCCATATCCAACCTTGGCTTTTATTACTTCTCTGTCTCTCCTTTTATTTGATCTTTAAGTCACTTTGGCTCTCTACTCTCGTTTCACGCCAACAAAGGATGAAGACAAGTCACTATTATATATACGTATATATAGGGTTCTTTAATTCTGTTAAGGGTACCTATTCTAAAATTGTATTTTGTTCCTTTTTTTCTCTCTTTTCTTTTTTTTTTTTCTTTATTCACACCTCATGGTTCACTAATGTATCATTAATTTTTACGTATGTTTTTGTCATTTGATGTTGGATAAAATTTTAAAAATAGACAAGTGATACGTGTGTTATTCAGCTCTTTTCAAATAACATTATTGTACATGATTAAAATTCTGCTTGTTACAAATGAAAAGTTATACCAATTTTTATGATCAATCGTTATTTTCACAAGATCAGAAATATTTTTATAAAAAAAAAAAAAGAATAAAAATAATACGAGAATATATTCTCGAAAAATAATCAAAGACCTTACTCAGTCAGAATTTCCTTAAAAAAAAAATTCAAGTGGAAAACGCGCATTTTACAAACACATACAGGCACACTCACGATATTCAGCCATTAACAAAACGTAATCAGCAAAACAAATCGACAAATTGTTTGTATCTTCTATTTCCACACAGTCGATTCCACAGAGGCTCATATATACCATCATTTTAAATCCCTTCCACATTTTCTCGAGACACCGTCACATACACATCAACCCATACACACAGACTCGCACACACATCGTTCGGGTGCGGCCATGCGTCGGTGTCTCTCCCTCGCAGCAGTATAGCAAGCAGTAACAGCAGCAGCCCCCATCATCCTGACTTTTTCTCTTTGACTCCGCATCTCTCCCTTTCTTTTATTCAACGCGGAGTCGCGCTCGCAAGCGCACATACACACACACACACACACACACACACACACACACACAAACACATAAGCTCCCTCGGCAAGAGCAAGGGGGGATATATACGGCAAAAAGCTTTCTCGCTCCTTTCTCGCTCTTCTCTTTTCTCTCTTCCCGCCTCCCCTTCCATTTTCTCCTTCCACCCACTCTCTCTTCCTCTCCCTCCCCCCTACCCCATTTGCTCAGCTTCTCCGGGCGTATACACATCCCTGACAGAGCAGCGTAGTGGTGGCGTGGCCAGTGACGCGTGCGCGGGAGGCAGGCAAAATAAAAAAAGAAAAAAAAAACGAAAGAAAGAAAAAAAATCGTCTTATTTATACGCTTGGCGCCGGGCTGCAGTAGCAGAAGCAGCGCACGCAGCTTGGCAAATCGATAGCGCGCCCGCGCGCGCGAATAATCGCACGAGAAGAGAGAGAGAGAGAGAGAGAGTATAGGGGTGAGACACTGCCGCCAACGACTACGACCGGCGACAGACGATATATAGGTATACAGTTATATGTTGTTGTATTTATAGGCTGCTGCTTTTCAGAGGGTAGATTCAAACATATACACAAGCGCACACGTTTATACATATATGGTAGCGTCAACACGTCTGTTGGGAAATCGGTCCTGTGTCTGTGTGTGTGTGTGTGTGTGTGCGCCACAGACTTTTGCGACGCCCTGAATTTCCGGCTATCTTTTAGGGCAGATTTTCTATATGTCTATGTATACGCAACACTTCTTACGACTACCACAACTAGATATGGTGTACCTATATAGAGAGGAAATTCTTAAGGCATCAATGAGCAATCAACTTCATGGACTTTGGTGTTGGAAGGGTGTAAGATTCGCGTTGAAAATAGGTCGGCTATATGTTATTTGTATATATGTATATATGACATCATGATGATGGAGAAGGGAGGGGGGGGGGAAGGGTGATTATCGGCTCTTATCCCATAACTTTATGCGAGAGAACAGAACCCTTTATCTATATAATATAGCGTGGATAACCGAGTGAGCGAGCAATCTTAATTTTAAATTGAAGGATTCGTTCGTCCGAAGAGTCCCGAGTGAGTGAGTGATGCAGGGGTTAAAACCCGGTAAAGGGTTGTCGGCTACTGGTTGTTCGTAGTTCACCGAACCAAGTTCTTCCCCCTCTTTCTCTCTTGGTAATAATCTGAGAGTAATTTAGCACCCTCTTCCTCTCTCTCTCTCTCTCTCTCTCTCTCTCTCTCTCTCTCTCTCTCTCTTGACACCAACACAAACACACACACACACACACACACACACACACACACACACACACACACACACACACACACACACACACACACACACACACACACACAGAAGTTTTACCGGAGGCAAGCTTCGTCGTGTCGGCACTTAAGTAATTTCGCAGCATTAGCGCGAAATGCGAGACTGGCTTCTTAGCCTCTCTCTCTCTCTCTCTCTCTTTCTCTCTCTTTTCCTGTATACGCGCTTTACACTCGAGCTTTACTCTTAACCGGCGCCATGACATGTATATAGCCAAGTATATATACGGCGATGATTTTCGTGCAAGCTCTCCAACGAAATTCTCTTCGTTCTCTCTTATACTCACTCAGCAAGATCAAAGACGGCACTTTCGGGTAAATCTTTGAGTCTCGGTTGAAGAACGGGTTGGAGGGAAGGAAGTGAGCTGGTAATAGTGGTAGTGGTATAAGGTTAATTAACTCCCGGCTAGGCTACACAAAAATTCGCTTGGATTTTCCGGAATTTTTTGAAAGTATGCTTAAAAGCTCCGGAAAATATGTTAACGTCTCTTGTATACTATATATTTGTTTGTGGTTTGTTTGCACTGGAAATGTTCTTGGGAGTTATGGGATGAGCTACTTTTTTTGATAATGAATGTAAGTGTTGAGTAGGATGATTAGACAATGTTTATATATGATCAATTTTTTTTCATGTATTTGTATAGGTATTTGTATTTTAATATTGTGTATGTTTGGAACTGATTAAAATAAAATAAATGGGTTTTTTATCAAATTAAAAATATGCCTTTTTATTATACCTTTTGTATTAGCATTACAAAATAATAATTATGCATGTTTATGAAATGATAACTCAAACATCTTCATAATGTACCTTTCAATATACAAAGATAAAAAATGAAAAATATTTTTGTTTTACTTTCTACTTGTTAAAAATTTATTTATTTTAATATTGTTTAAAAATATACAATGAAAGATTAAATATTTGTAATGGCACACTTAAAAAATAAGAACTTGTATAATAATTATAATTGAGTTTTTTATTTTTTTACTCATTCAAAACAATCATTACTTTAAATTATGATTATCATTTTACTTTGTATTCACTAAAAATGATGAAATTTCGTGCTTTAAAAATACAGGAGAAAACTGGCAGTACGCGCAGGTAAGTATACATAAAAAGAAAAAAAAAAAAAAAAAGAAAAACGAATGAACATTTTAAAATGATTACACCGGCAGAGAGAGAGAGAACACAACTCCTCGCGTAGCTACGCTAACAGCATTAATATTTTAGGGAGATAAATTTTCCAGCACCGACAGAGGCAGAACATAGCAGTAGCAGCAGCAGAAAATTCAAAATGGTCGAGACTGTAATAAAATTTCACTATTGCTAGACTCAAGGAACTTCATAAAATGTTTGTCCTTGTACACCATAAACTTACGCTTATTTAATTGTATAGCTATAATTATATTAAAAAGATCTATCAAAGCATATTATATAATTTCTTGGGCAAACTTAGAGCAAACGACATAGAAAAAGCTCAGCTTGTAACAGCATAATATAATGTTAACTTCTCAGAAAACGCACAAGTTTTATGTTATGTTAAAGGTATATGAACTTGTGAGCAAGTCACGGCTATCCAAGAGAGAGAGAGAGAGAGAGGGAAAGAAAGAGAGAGTATGTAGGAGTATGGAGACTGAAATGAAACTATACCCATAGATAGAAGCTCCAGCCCGCGGCTTTTCGAAGGATAGATTAAAATGCCTTCCGATAGAAAATTCACGAAAAGAAGAAAAAGAGCTTAGTGGGGGGGGGGGAGAAAAGGGAGTAGCAATGAGGAAAAGGACTAGAGTCGCGACGAGTCGAAATGCGATGCTGCGCGTAAAAGTTTATCCATCCCTGGGTGCCATTGCCGGTGGGTCTCTCTCGTCTTTTTCTTCTTCTTTTTCTCTATACGTATATATCGAATTTCTGTGAACTCCGAACTTAAACTGAAACTGATTAGGTCCGTCAATTTTGGATATGTATATGCGGAACATGGAAAAAAGCTCGGTGGAAGAGACACGAGAGCGCGGGGCAGGGACGACGAGGTAGTATATATAAAGGTCTCCAATGATTGGCTTCTCTCTGCTACTGTAAGCGAGATAAAATGTTCAAACTTGCACTGTCGTTCCTTTTATTCCGTTCTAGTTCTTCTTCTTCTTCTTCTTTTCTATTTTTTTTTATTCTTCTTTTTTCTTTCGTTTTCAATATATTTGAGATTATGTATGGATCTATCGGATCGGGCATATAATGGTGTAACTTGGAAACTTGGGAAGGAGACCTAATGAAAGTTGGAGAATGGAATCCAAAGATGTAGAGTAAGTTTACATACACACATAGGCAGGACGTGAAAAACTTTTTTTATGAATTTCAACAATATAAGAATGTTTTTTGAAGATGTTATTTGCATAATAGGTACAGTCACATAATATGACAGGTGACTTATATTATATATACATTTTATAACATAAAAATAGGGACAATTTTTTATTGTGTTATATGATGAAAAAATCAGTTGTCAGAATCCAAGAAATTTGTATATTTACTCGAAAATGTAAAAAATTTATTAAAAATTACAAATTTATAAACTTATAAAATATACGTATAAGATTATTATCTGTCCATATCTCTAATAAAGATATTAGATGTTGAAAAAATCTCAATTGAATGTTCAATGAAACACGATAAAAATTTAAAAAGGTATAAGATAATACCCGAGAATACAACAGGATCTTAGCACTGATATATTATATAACGACTTGTTAACCCAATAATTCTTTAATTTGCGGTGTGAGGGACCTCATTTCTAGTGACGTCGATTAAGCAAACCCTCTGGTATAAGTATAGTATAAGTATGCGGTAAGTACGAGTAAACGATGATCGTCTTTTTTAGCGCCTCAATCGTCGGAGTAAACTCTCTTTCTCGCGTCTCAATTAACGTGCAAACAGGATAGCGGCAGTGCTTAAAGAAAAAAAAGAAAGAAAAAAGAGAAAGACGAGCTTCCCCATTTTTTTTCTTCTTCTCTCACAAGCATCGGGGGGCAAGCAGGCCGCTATTTATTTTCTTAGCAAATTACTCTCTGATGGGAGAAAGAGAAAGAGGGAGAGAGAAAGAGAAGGAAGCGTTTGGAAACGTCGTCGTCTTCGTTGGGTGTACAGCTTGAGTAAGAGTAAAAGAGGAATAGGTATAGGTGCGGGGGTTGAGAGAGAGAGAGAGAGAGAGAGAGAGAGAGAGAAAGAGAAGCTATAGGTACGAGTCTTGGGTTGAATCGCGCTGGCGCGGAATGGCTCGCTCGCTTGCCGAGTTAAAGACGCCTCCACCTCCACCACCTCATTCTCCAACGAAGGCCACCTGTTGAGAAGCTCTTATAATTAATTCCATTTCGCGCCGCTGCACACAACTTTCGCTCCTTCTCTCTTACGCTTTCGCTTTATATATTATACCACATAGACTCTTGCGCGCTCGCGCAATGTAAGTATATAACGACGACGATCGCAGCACAAGCTCGCAAAAGTAAAGCTCTCCTCGTTGAAGTAAATATAAGAAAGAGAGAAAGAGAATCTTGGCTTTTGCAACTCTATCTCTTTGCTGTGTGTCACTTTTTTTTTTTCTTACGTTCCTTCAATTCGTCAATGTAGGTACGTATACTTTTATGACGCTGCAAAGCAGGTAAAAATCATTTGATAAATTTGCCACCTTAAATGTAATTGGGAAGCGCCTATCATAAGCTATTTATGACTTGAAATCTTATTTACATTTCTGTACAAAAGTTTAAGAAGAAATAATTTTTGTTTTTTTGTGAGCTGATAAATACGCGAAATTCAATATTTTTATTTAAAAATATATTGACGCTTAATCGAATTGATTATATAAAAAAAGAATTATTTATATAGGTTTATTGATTTTAACACTACATAAAAATGTATTAATCCAATCAATATTCTCGTTTGTGTATTATGTAAAACATTAATAAAACACGTTTAACGTTACATAAATCAAACTATAATCGAAAGATAAGCGTAAATAATCTTCTCTCGATTGAATCCGATATCGATGCGCTGCCATCAATATTACGCATATATAGGTATACCTGCATACCTATAGATAGACAAACCGTGAGACACGCATCGTTCTTTAGTATATATAAGCACCACGTGCTACATAAAAACGACATAGGTGAGTTGAAAGAGATAGAGAAAAAAAAGAAAGAGTAAAACAAAAATCAATAAGCCAAAGAAAAATATGCTAATTGAAGGACCGTACAAGCACGGAAGCCGCATCCTATTTTATATTGACGCGTCTCCTCGCGCCATAATCCCTCCCCTCCTTCCTTTTTTTTCTTCCATATCAAGTAGGGGGCAGGGCGCGAGCGAGCGAGAGAGCGACTCGAAATTTATGAGACACGCACTCGACGGGCGCACTCTTTCTCTCTTTCTCCTTATAGCGCCTACTGCGTTGCTCACCTCGTGACGATTGATTAATTGAGCTCCTCTCGGTTTATTTGTATCGACGGCACCCATTGTGCAGCTGCCAACGGCGGTAAAATACCTTGGCTTCTCTTCTTTTCTCCAAGCCGCTATAGCACAGTAGTAGTAGTAAGTCTATATTTATATACATATAGCAGTCACAGACGTGAGAGCTGCTTATATTGCCTGCGGCATGTGTGCCTATACCTATATCTGGATCCTATAACACTGTGCCTCTCGGCTGGCGCCTGGCGACGCGGAACTACCACCGCGGTGAAGAAGAACTGCATTGTCGCTTTAACGACACACACAATGGATGGGCGGTCGAACTGATTTAGTGATGGGATTGGATATATTGCTTGCCGAGAGAAAGAGGAGAGACACACACGATTATTATCGCGATATTGTAGCCGGGAATGTTTGCGAATCGTAAAGCACTCGAGAATCCCATCTCTTTATTGACTGCGTCAATTGTTTTCTTTTTTATTCGTTTGTTTGTGTTTGTTTTATCTATCTTTTAATTACGTGCAAAGATGAAGATTATTATTCTTTTTTTTAATTTTTATAAGATGAGGTAATTTAAATACAATTGCATTTTTTATTGTTTTAATAATGCTTTTGTTGTATATTTGAATTAAAATAATTATGAAAAAATTAATTAAATTATATTTATGTTGAGAAAAATAAAAAAAAAATATTAATAAATGATAATCATTAATATTTTGTTAAGATTATCAATAAAATGTATAAAATGATGATCATAAGCAGTCAACCCTTCTTACATAATCGTTTGTACACACAGGCAGTTGTAAGCGATAGATGTAATTTACCCACACGTTGCTTACATGTACATTTAATAGTAACATATATCACAAGTTATGACATACGAGTCACGTAGCTTACTTGCTTGTCTCGTAGCCGCTAGATGGCTAAAGTTTAAATTAATTCACACTACCGCATTCACACTAGATGTCTAAATTAGCAAAAAAATATCAGTGATTTCAAATTTACCAAATCTGAAATTGAAAATTCAAGCACTTACCCTATACACTTGTCTCATATCTCACTTGAATACATTTTTTTTCTAATTTAATAATAATAGTTCCTTCCACTATGCTCGCAAGTGAATTGAATCTTGAAAGATACAAATATGACATAAGCACGTGGCGACGCCTCATACTAACCTGGCGCAGAGGTTACCGCGATCACCAAGGCGGTTCCTCCGAGGCATCTCATCCATTGCACTATCGGATCGAGATACTTGTGAATATTCCTAATGCGAATATTCGTGCGTGTAATTTTTGTTAGCCGGGAGATGCGTACGCGCTATCCCGATTAATATTAATATAAACTTAGGCCTAGAGGTATACTACTTAATGAATGGGTTTTACTTGTTTGAATTTGGGCTGTAATTTATATTTGATTTTTTTCAATATTCGAATAGTTGAATAATGATATTCGTGTCAATATAATTCGAATATTGAAATGGTATTTGAATAATTCGGATTCTAATATTTGAATTTTTTCTTTTTTTTTGAATATTGAAAAATAATTGTACACAGGCATTTTTTGTCGCTAAATAATCAAATAATTATTTTTTGAGAAAAATAAAAGTAGATTAGATACGATTAAAAGTCGTGTGCAGCTTGCGAAGCTGAGCTTAATGTTCGAATATTCGAATAAACTATTTGAATATTGAATATTCGAATCGTGAGTAGTCGTCAAATAAATTATTTGAATATTTTTGTTTGAATAGTCCCAGCTCTGGTTTGAATGTTTTTATGAGTGATAATCAATGCTCCAAACGATCAACTATATTATTTTTATATTTCTTAAAATGTTTCGAATTGAATTTAATAAATGTACCGAAATTAAATTACATCTTTTTTATAAATAATAAATTTGTTAAAAAAAGAAAGAAAGATAAAAAATGGTATTCTTTATATAAAATTCAAAATTCAAATAAAAATTACAATTATACATTGTAAAACATTGATTTGATTATTTTACTCGAATATATCATGAAATTATTAAAATACAACATTATTTGCATTAATTAAGCACAATGTAAACTGATTTATTTAATTCTACATGTTTATTTTGGATATGTATCATCATTCTACTGTCTACATAACATTATATAAATGAACGCTTCATTTACGATTGTGCATATCTGTACATATCTATATAGATAGACCACACACTACTTTTCAACTTGACCGCTAGGTGGCATATGACCAAATAATCCTATTCAAAAAGATAGGATTTAGCTACTCTCGCAATAAGAATGGAAAGCTACGTTTATAAGTTGAGAGCCAGAACGGGTGAAAGCATACTTACCTGGCGCAGAGGTTACCGTGATCATTAAGGCGGTTCCTCCAGGGCGAGGCTCTCCCATTGCACTACGGTTGAGCTGACCCTTGCGAATATCCCTAATGTGGATATCTCGGGCGTATAATTTTTGTTAGCCGGGACTGCGTTCGCGCTATCCCGTTAACGATTGTAATAATAAAGCTTTATTCTCTTTATATCAAGGGTTCTATGCCAGAAAAAAATTTGATATTATTGAATTTGTGTTTGTGTAAGCATATCTAATTTCATTGGTATAAATCGAATAATTTTTTATTAATTATAAAAAATTTTTTTATTTTTTTAATTCACTGAAATATTTTACCATAAGTACTGCTATTAATTATTATTTTAAACGTAAATTTTTTGCGATTATCATTGAATGACTAAAATTATTTAAAATCCAGTCTTAGTGCTTAAATATATTCCGATATTTATTTTTGACGTTGATTTAAAATTTATTTATTTCAATGCTTTTATTGCTACTACCTACATCATACCTATATAATTTTTTTATTTAAGTTTTCCATGCGAAACCAAAAAATAATAAGAGCCCCCCATCGTCAAAAAAATATGAATAAAGAAAAGAAAATTTTGCTTGTCTCTCAATGGAGAGCAAAAAAATTTTAAACGGATGTTGCATGCATAAATGCAGATTTACGCTTGAGTAGCACATTGCATACAGCAGATGAGTAGCACGAGCTAAGATTCGATCAGACAAGCAGAAAAACGAAGGACTGCAATATATGACACCTTCGTTCCCACGTTCGTTTCAACAATCCGCTATAGCTGTAAGCAGAATCATATCCTTTAGATTTGATCACTTTTGCATTTAGCAAATATGTACTTTTCACCGTTAACTTATAAATATCTGTAATTGTAGATCACTTTTTGATACTTTTAATGATTATCCAGAGATATTTGCAAATAAAAATATTGTTTAGTTAGATTTTTTTCGATAATCTCATAGATAATAGAATTTTATTAAATAATATAAGAGCACGAATTGCTTCAATTTTTGAATAGTTATCGTTTCAGCACAATCCATTTACTAAAACTTTAATGTAAAAAAATTTTTCAGCTCTATTTACTTCCTTGTCTAGCTGTTGGGCAGGTGTTTCGATTAGGTGCCCTACGTCCTTTGATATACGTGCACATCAAGGGGGTATAGAAGAAAGTGAATTAAAATTTTTGATCATTTAAAGTAGGGAGGAACGCACATGCGTAAATTACAACAGAATATTTTAAATTTGATGCCACATTGAGATATAATAAATTATTTGGCACATAAAAAATCTTGAATGTAATTTACCTTTTTGCTTTTAGCTTCATTCGAATTGCAATGTAATCTCGAATCTATTAAAAAAACTATCAAATTTCTTTATAAATTTTGTTTTATTTTGATACTTTCACAGCTTGAGAGTATTAATCATCGTCTGTGTTAAGTATAACAAATAACCCAACCACCATTAAATAAAGCTTTGAAGTGGAGAAAGAAAACCGCCGATCAATCATCGTCAACTCGCTCAAATGTCATCGACAGATACCTGCCATTCGTTGCAGCCATAAGCCCTTAAAAGTTTGATAGTTGAAAAATAAAGTGTTTTTTTTCTAGCATTTTTATTATAAAAGATAAAAATATATATTTAGCTAAATTTATTAGAAAAATAAAAAAATTTTTAAATATTTTTGTTCAGTAAAATATTTTTCTCTTGTTCAATTTTGAATAAAACAATAATACAACAATTGAATTAATTTAAAAATAAACAGTCAAAAATAAAATTAATTTAATCTAGATTTTAGTTTACTTTTTGGATGCGTAAAAAAACTTTTTACGAAGAACACTTTAGAAAAGAAGTGAATTTCAAAATTCGATGTACTTATCGATCTCTTTGTATAAAAGCAAAGATAGAGAGAGAGAGAGAGAAAGAGAGTTCTTTCTATTGCTTTTACATATGCAATCTTCTCGGAGGGCTGAACTTTCACAAAGCTCGCTTTCTCGATGAAAGCTACGCGAGTCGCGTGTACGAAAAAAGGATAGGACATACGCATTGGATTTCCATTTGAAGCGCGCTCCCTTTCTCTGTTCCACCGTCATTCTTATGGAAAAGTGCAAGTCCGTAAGAGCTCAAAAGCTGGAAAAGCTTTCGGTCGTCGGCGCTTGAATAAAACTTTCCCGATAGCTTAAGCTTTAGCCTTCCATTTTTCTGGCGATCAAGTCTTGCCTACGTACATAACTCCACCCCCGCCCTGTCCTCCTTCGTATTTCTATTCGTCAATAGCTTTTCTTTTATTTTTCCTTTCTTTTTTTCCAATTTAAGAAAGTGCATGTGAGTTAATAAAACATACTACTACTTTCCATAAGCATAAGTTATTTTTATTATTTAATTTTAATTACTTAAAGCATCGATCTGTTACTACCGGATTTCATCAAGCGCAGATTGTTTATTAATTGATTTAAAAGTCAGGTAAAGTTCTTTCATGAATTGTTTTACCTCAAAAGTCGGTTTACAAAAATATTCCTACGTTTGCAAAGCTTTCCGCGTTTTTCCACGTACGAGCTTGCAAGGACGCGTTTTTTCCGTGGACAAAGCTCGGGTGCGCGAAAAAGGGGAGAAAAGCACCGAGACGTAAAAGAGAGGAAGAGAAATCGTGGGAGAGGTAAATGTACATACTTTTGTGTGGAGAGAGCGAATACGAGGAGTCAGTGTGTGATATCGCGCCATGTTCTTTCTCGTATATTCTCTCTCTCTCTCTCTCTCTCTCTCTCTCTCTCTCTCTCTCTCTCTCTCTCTCAGGGCGCTATATATAACTTTGTGCCTGCGCGTGTGTGTCAAGAATATACGCTTTTATTGATCGCGAATGAATACGCGAGAGAAGCCAGAGGTATGCAAAAAGTACTGCTGCTGCTGCTAGTGCTCGCCTACCCTTCTCTTCTTCTCTTTTCCTCCTCTCTGCCCTTCTCTCTCCTCACCGAGCCCTCGTCTTCTCCGTATCCCGACGTGCTTGACTTTTTCCCCTTTTTTCTTTCGACGCTCGCTCGCTCGCGACTCGCTGTTTCTCTCATGTTTGCTTGCACGTTTGCTCATCCGTTTCTACTGAAATCATTTTTTCACGTTATTTTGCAAAAGTAACGGATTTCTTTTCAAGAAATACGAGCTTACGAAATATATTTATAAAATTATGATTAAAATAACAATACTATCACGTTGAATCATTGAACAAAGTAGTAATAAATCAATAATACTTGGTCTTAGAATATCCTCAGTTTATTGTGATCCGATCCAAGCGTTGACCTATTCGAAATATAAATCTAAATGCAGCGATAGTTAAAATATCGCGAATTTTTGGATAAATCTACTCTTGTTCATTTTCTTATACGACCAAGGGTGCACGCGTGTTCCGATGTGCAAATAAAAAAGCAAGTCGTTACGATGCTTTTGCGGATCGATTCTCTGCGTAGCTGCGCGAACTCTTTTTTTATTTTCTTTCTCTGTCATGCTCTTTTTGCGTTTTCAAAAGTACAGAGACGATTATTTTTATGTTTAAAGTATACTTTTCACAACAATTCATATAATATTCAAATAGTTAATTGGTATATCAAATAATGTGTTTGTATTAAAAAAAAGTAACGATTCTTTTATTAAGAACGTCTTATTAGGTTTTAAGCTTTAATTTCTACTCAACATCATACAAAAATAAAATTGTATAAAATTGTATAAGAATTAAAATAAATAAGACTTGGAAAATTGGTAAATCAAGTACTATTTATTGGTTTAAACGGACAAATAATCTTTACAAAATTATATATCAAATATACTTTAAATGTATTTAATATGTGCATGTAATAAATATATTTTGTATAAAAGATATAAGATTAAAGTATTGAAATTTATGTCTAATATATTTATTATCCTATTAGTTTTCTCCTCCCAAATCAATTAATTTCATCATTGGTGTTCAGGGATGATCAATTTCTCCCATTAGACATTGTTCCTTAGCTGAAAATGAAATTAATTTATATGTATTACTTAAAACTATGTCTACAGATAAATAAGAATAAAAAGTGTTTTATAAAAATTGTATTTCTTAATAAGGAAATTTTAATTTAATATAATGTAAATATTAATATATTAAAAATTAACGTACGAACACATTTTACTATACAACATTCGCTTTGACATTGATCCTTTCCATCGCACTAAAAAAAATTAATTAATATTTTTAATTAATTTGTATTTCACAAAAATTCTACATCAAAAAAGTATTACTTACTTGAGCACCTAAGGTTACGTCGTTTGATGAGTAATAAAATTTGTCTTCGTCTGCCTTAATCATTAGCCAGCATAAGATAACCGCTATTGCAAAGTACAAAATTTTACTGAATTTTACCATGTTGTTACTAAAAATGTAAATTTAAAAAATTGTTGATTCAATTATGAGCAATAAAAACTTTAAATAAATATTGCTGTTATTAGAATTTCTAACTAAAACAGCAGTAGGAAAATGGATTACATTTATAAGATAAAGCATTTTCAATTAGACAATAGAAAATTTTCTTACCTAATTTAAAGTTAAACCACTTGTGTTATCGATAGATAAAACTCGTCTGGCAGCCGTGCGGCAGCATAAACGGTTTTTAAGCTTACTATTGTCTGATGACAGTTACCGATTGGTCCACAACAATTCTTAGTTTTCTTTGTGAGCATAAATGATTCGTGTATTTATCCAAAGCAAACACTAACCCGCAAGTTTGAATTATAAATTATTATATCGAACAATTGACTCGCTTTCTTGGATATTTTAACAAAGTAGTTAAAACAATGATTTCATAAATGTTCATTAAATGCGTAAAAATTTAATAATATTGTTTTAAAGCGTATAGATGAAATAATTTATAATTGCAAACAGAAATTCCAATTTTTTTTGTTAGTTCAAGGTTAATACCGTGTCTTTATCACTTCTATTATATTCAATACAATATGTGTTTCTTAAAAACATACTTAAAAGAAAATTAATATTTGATCGATTGTTATCAATTTTTACTATTATAATAGGATAGTTTCTTGACATTTTTTTTTATATTAGTCATTTAAAAAAATTAAAACAAAACAATTTATTGTTATAGAGGTATCAAAATTTTCCGTAAAATAACTTGTATGCTCTTCAAAAATAGGATTGATTATTCAGAAATTATCTATAATTAATTTACACTGATAATTTTAATTGATTTATTATAATAAATTAATGGAGTTAAGAACATTTATAATTGTTATTTTAATACTTCTTGGAAATAAAAAATTAATTTTTAATTGCAGTACATGCGTAAATTAATTATTTGGATTGTGTTACTATCAAACGCTTGAATTTATAATTATAAAGCAGCATATCTAGTTTGCCGACTGTTTAATATCACTTTTTAAACAACGAAACCTTAACAATCAAAGACGTTTGTTCTTAAGGGTATGCAGCATACCGACTTAGAGACCTACCTCGTATTTTGCAGTATTCATCATTAATTGACATATTTTTCAAAATGTATAAGAGTTTTCCGACAATTTTAATTATCTTAGAATTGTCGAAAAACTTCAATATTCTATCAAATATGTCAAGTAACGACGAATAATGCAAAATAAGGATTGGGTATTGACTACAGTTTTAGGTTAGGTCTGAGGCATGCCCTTAAGAACAATAAAATTTAAAAAATATATAGTCAGTTATACCACTTAATTTATTTGACTTATTAAAATCAGCTCAGCATGCAATCTTATTTCACTGTTCTTTGACGAGTTGACAAGGATATTTAAAAATAAAAAAAAAAGGAATAAGAAAATAAGAGAAATAAAAAAAAGCTGCAGAAGCAGTAGCAAACATCAGTTGTTTCAGGCAACACAGGGACGAATATTATTGGCAGTTGCTAAAACTCGTTTCATTTGATTCACGCAACAATCAAAGTATATGCATACATATAACATACATAATTACATACAGTCAGGCGTTTCGCACTTGCTACGTTTTCACGGCGCTTTATTATTAATTTTGCAAAAGTAACGAGTTTGTTTTTAAGAAACACGAATTTATGAAATATTTATAAAATGATAAATAAAATATCTACTATGGTATAGTACCATGTTAAATTGGACAAAGTATTAATATAAATCAATAATGATGGGTCGTACAATATCGTCAGTTTATTGTAATTCGATTGAAGCGTTGACTTAGAAATATACATGCCAATGCAGCGATAGTTAAAACTTCGAAAATTTTTTGATAAACCTACTCTTGTTTATTTTCTTATACGACCAAGGGTGCACGCGTGTTCCGATGTGCAAATAAAAAAGCAAGTCGTTACGACGCTTTTGCGGATCGATTCTCTGCATAGCTGCGCGAACTTTTTTTTTATTTTCTTTCTCTGTCATGCTCTTTTTGCGTTTTTAAAAGTACAGAGACGATTATTTTTATGATTAAAGTTATATTTATAACAATTTATATAAATTAATATTTAAAAAGTTTAATTGGTATATTAATTAAAGAATTTGTATTAAAAAAAAGCCACGATATTTTATTAAGTACGTCTTATTAGGTCTTAAGCTTTAATTTATACTCAATATACAAAAAAAATTTGTAAAAAAATTGAAAAAAAATAAAACTTGAAAAATTGGTTTAAAGAAGAAATATTTATTGGTTTAAACAGTCAAATAATGAATACAAAATTTTATATCAAATATATTTGAAATATACGTAATATGTCCATATTAATATGTTTTGTAAGTATCACAAGATGCGTATATTATAATTTATGTCCAACACATTTAATGTCCTATCGTTTTTCTTCTTTTAAATTAATTAATTTCATCTTTGGTGTTCAGGGATGATCCTGTTTTGCCATTTCGCATTGTTCATAAGCTGAAAATAAAATTAATGTGTTCGTATTACTTGAAACCATATCTACAGGTAAATAAGAATAAAACGTTTTATAAAAATTTTATTTCTTAGTAAAATTGTATTTTTATTGTATAATGAATTTTTTCTTCTTAGAAAAAATTTTTTTTTAGAATTTTTATTTAATGTAATTTAAATATTAATGTATAAAAATTTACGTACGAACACATTTTTTTATACAGCATCCGCTTTCACATTGATCCTTTGCATCGCACTAAAAAAAAATTAATTAATACTTTTGTTTTATCCGTATTTAAAAAATTCTACATTAAAAAAGTATTATTTACTTGAGCATTCATGGTTGGATGTTCGAATTTGGTTTTGTTTGCTTTAATCATCAGCCAGCATAAAATAATCACAATTGCAAAGTACACAATTTTATTAAAGAGCAACATGTTGTCACTAAAAATATTAATAATATAAATTTTAAAAAGTATTATCTTGATTATGAGCACTATAAACTTAAAATAATTATCACTGTTAATACACTTGAACAAAAATTTTAACGATAAAAAAATTATTATTTAGAGGAATTTTTGAAAAATGATGAATAATCAAACATTCAAATAAAAATGTCAATGTCAAACCAGGTATTCGAATAAAAAATTTAAATATTTAATATTTGGATTAAAAATATTTGTCGAATAATTTTTTTAAACATTCGATTTTTTAATTTGAATAGTCTTAACTCTTAGAAAAATGTATAACCTTTGTAAGATAATTTTTGTAACAATAAATAATAAAAAATTTTCCTACCTAAACTGAAGCAAAAGCAGTTGTTTTTGTCGATAAATAAACCTGGTCTAGCCACCACGGAGCAGCATTTCAGCTTTTAAACTGTTTGCTTTCCGATTGCAGTTCCCAATTGGTTCGCTAAATTCTTTAATTTTCTTCATGGACATAAATGATTCGTTTACTTGTCATTTCCAAATACTCTTATTCGCAAGTTTGAAATTTTCCATTTTTGCATAGAATAAATGACTCACTTTCTCGAACATTCAAGTGATGTTTGGTGCCGGAGTTCAAAAGGAGATTTTATGGGTGTTTATTATTTTAGTGCTTTTATCATTTGTTGAAGGCGTAAAAATCACATTAATCTTAAGCTCATAATTAAATACGTTTGATACTCTTGCTTGATTAAAAAAGCTATGTATTAAATTAATAACACTGATTTTTTTTATTAAAAATATAGAAAAGAAAGAAAGTCGATAATTACTAAAAATAATACACAAAAAAAATATTTTTATGAAAGAAAAGTCTAATTATATTATAAGTTTTTAAAGATTACATACATTTAATAATTTAATTGGTTTGTTCAATAATTAGGTATTGTTACTTTTGCATTGACTTAAGAATTTTTATAACATTGTTTTTTTTAAAACTATTAAAATGTTTATTGTAAAACAGAAAAAACAATTTTATTATCTTTTTTGTTAGTTCAAGATTATTACTGTGCCTTCGTTACTTCTATTGTATTCAATACAATGTGTGCCTCATAAAAGCAAACTCAAAAGAAGATTAATATTTAATCGTTTATTATCAGTTTTGATTATTATGATAGAATACTCAAACTTTTTCATCATATATGTTATTGAAGAAAATTAAATAAAAAACTCATTGTTTTAGAGATATCTCAAAATTTCTTGTAAAGTAGTGTATATGCCTTATAGAAATGAAATTGATTATTCAGAAATTATCTATATAATTTACACTGATAATTTTAATTGATTTATTGTAAAAAATTAACGAAGTTTAGAACATTGATAATTGTTATTTTAATACTTTCTGGGAAAAAAAATTATTTTTAATTTTAATAAATACGTAAATTGATTATTCGGATTGCATTACTATCAGACGCTTGAATTTATAATTATAAAGCAGCATATCTAATTTGCCAACTGCTCGATATCACATTCAAACAATGAAACATTAAAAATCGAAAACGTTTGTTCTTAAGAACAATAAAATTTTAAATACATAGTCAGGCTATACCACTTAATTTATTCAACTTACTAAAATCATCACAGCATGCAATCTCATTTCACTGTTCTTTGACGAGTCGACATAAGGATAAAAGAAAATAAAAAAAATGGAATAAAAAAAGAAGAGAAATGAAAAGAAGCTGCAGAAGCAGTAGCAAACATCAGTTGTTTCAGGCAACACAGGGACGAATATTGTTAGCAGTTGCTAAAACTCGTTTCGTTTCATTCACGCAACAGTAGCGGTCCAGGCATCAGCGCATATACATGCATACATACATACATACATAGTCGGGCGTTTCGCACTCGCTGCGTTCCCACTGCGCTTTAAATTTGCCTTTGTGCAGTTATTAATGCGCGCGCGTGAGGCCACTTCATTTTCGCCGTTCGTTCGTTCGTTCATTCGGGGGTTGCCCTTTGCAGTGAAAGAGTTTCGCGCGGCCTTTTTTTTCATTTCTCACCCGACTACCTACCTGCGCGTATGTACACGCAATATTCCTCCTGACCCACGTATGCAAATTTGAGAACGGGGTGACTCGGGGGCCGGTGTACCAACACGCGCTACTCTCTAACGAAATATTTCTTACGTCGCGTCGACTTTGGCCTAGACGATGGTAAGACACGACGTTTCTCGAGGAGTTTCATATGAGACAATGAAGGGTTAGCTGGACGAGTGCCTCTGACATGGAAGCGCGGAAAATTTAAATAACGGGAAAGAAGGAAGGGAGGGGAGTGCGTGAATAACTTGACATCTGCTAGAGGATATGGGACGTACGATCGTCGGAAAAATAATAACTGTTTTTATAGGGGAGGAATACGTTGATGAGCCGGTGGCTAGGGCTATTGTCAGCTTGAGCAGAATAAGCGTAATAGAAGTACATACTGTATAGTAGCAAAAACATTAGTTCTTTTATAAAAAAAAAAAACCGGATAGATTTGCTGCCTTTGACTTTTAATGATAATTATTATTTTTTAAGTATTTATTATCTTAAGAAAAAAATTATAATTTAATTTTTAATTTTTAATTCTATGAAATTGGAAAAAACAAAAGTCTTAAAGCAATTACATGTAATATAGATGTTATCAGTAGTAATCGAGAGTATAGCTCGTTATTTGAGACTTTGTGTAAACAAGTTGAGACTACAAAATTAACTCTAAATTTTAATTTTACCGTAAGTGTATTTTCTAAAGCAATTACTGGAAAAGCGTAAATTTCGATTTATTTTAATGACCAAGAATGCAGGGAGTCACGAAGCAAATTCGCTTCCAATAGCAAAGTTTACTAAAAGTTTGTTATAAATCGTTTAAAAGCGATTAAATGCTACTCGTATCAGATACGTGCCGAGACTTCTAATCATAAAATTTTTTGCTTGGTATAGCCAGACGCGAATCCGATAGACGAATAAGTTGAGCATCGCTGAAGATGTTAAAACAGTTTTCTGTGGTGCAACTGATCGTACTGGTAAGGTAGGAAACTGAGGAATTAGATGCTCCAAAAGGAAATAAAATCTTTCGCCATCTATGTGGCAAGGCTTGAAACTCGTGAAGGAATCATGTCGATAACTAGGAGGATCAGCTTTACAAATAATTTGTCATTTACTTTTAATTGATATTTTTTTTATTATTTTATTAAAAACTGAAGATTAATTTGTTGAATTTGTATAAAAATAATAAGCTCGTCAAATAAAGTACTCAAACAATACAGTTATTCTTTTTTATCATTTTTGTCAAAAACTTTTTTTTTTTATTCAACGAACTAATTAATTAAATTTAAAATTAACAATTTGTGCTCGAAAAAAATACACGTTTTACTGTTAAATAATTTATTAAATCTTTTACATTATAATGATATACAAATAAAAATAATCTTAAATTTAATTCATCTATATAAAAAGTAATGTTTTTTCAAACAATGGTGTGTTATTAAAGTAAGGGTGTGTAAAAGATTATTTTAAACATGATAAATACAATATCTAAAAATCATATGTTTATTTTATTTTACATAGGGGTAAATCTGAATATTTACTTTTGAAAAAAAGCTGAAAAAATTGAAGTAGTGCTGCTTAATATATTTTCTTAATTAATCAATCTAAAATTACTAAATTAGAAAGAATAAAAAAGATTTGTTAAAATGTAATAAAGCAAAACTTATTAATTTTAAACGCTATCATCAACACCGTATCACTTTTATTATTTCCAATCTGTTTCTAAAAACCAGATAAAAAAAACGAGAAAAAAAAATTCAGGGTGAGGGGTGTGTATCAATCGACATGAAAACCAGCTTTCCTCTCAAATCAATAAAGCTTTATATATCGAAGCGGTTGTCGCTTTCGCGCCTCTCTCTTTCCGGTCGGATAGCAAGCCGCATATGCGTGCACGAGCCATTTGCCCTTTCCTATCCCCCCCCCTTTTTCGGAAGGGTAAAATTATTGGCTCGCATGCATCGATGCAGGTACATATCGAAATACGCGCGTGCCGTTTTGTAAATATATATAGGTGTATAGAGTGAAGGGTTCGATTGCCTCTGGCATCCAGCCCGTCGATTCTCACCGCTACCAATATAATAGGTTCGATATCGAAAATACATACTATAGGTATATATATTCACCTTCACAGGTAGTAGTCTGGCAGGTAGTCGGCACGCGTATCTATCTCGTCCGTCTTTTCGCGTCTCGGATCTCACTTGACGGCTTCAACCCTCGCGATTGAATTGATTGAGCCGATTGAACCATCTCACCCTCCCTTTTTTAATTCACCATAAGTCATCCACTTGTCATTGCTGAAAAGCTGCTCGATAAGTCAGCTCATTATTTGTCTTTGGTAAGAAAGGAGTTGTCTCATTATTGTTTCGCAATAGTTAATCTTGCTTTTATTGGGAAATAATTGTCGGAATTAATAGCAATTATGTCAAATTTAATATAGAAAGGATTTGCTTTTTATTCATTTAACCTTTTCTTTCTACTATAGAATATTGTTATGTTATGCATTATTTAATTATTGTAAAATAGAGAAAACGATTTCAAGCTAATAATAGCGACTTGGTATAAATTTAATCATTCCACTTATTTTAACACGATAGAAATGGACAAAGCTTTAAATAAGCAGCTTTTATTCAAATTCCATAAAAGCAACCAATTACTGGAAGGATAATGATAATAATAACCATTTAAAGCATTAACTCACTAAAACTTGAATATTAAAATCAGTTACCATTGCATTGCTCTTGCAATACAATACAAAGTAAAAAAGATTAATTAATATCCTTGTTAAGCGCGAGAAATTTTAATAAAAACGAAAAACGAGGAAAAAAATAGAAAAAAGAAAAATCTCCCCATCCAATTATCCGATTATTCATATTACGGATTCAGCGTTCACCTCACAAAAATGAAAATTTCTTCTAAATACACAGGGAGGCACGGGCACGGAGCGTTATTATAATTTAAAATTACTACGCTGGCGCAATACATTTACGGATGAAAGAGCATAAGGAAAAAAATGTTTAATAAAGACGGCCATGCCGAGGAAGACGACTGAAGCTTATAAGTAAAGAAAAAAAAGAAAAAATCAAGCAAACTGACGGCAATGGGTAGCGGAATCCGTCGATAATTGCTAGAATTAACATGGCTTCTCGTTGGTTCAGGGAGGGCAGGGCCTATGTATTAACTTGTCTTCGAGGCTGTGGATGCCAACGAGAGGAAAAGAGTCGATTCCCAGAGACGAAGCAAAGTCAGGAAGCTGCGTATTCTTTATGCATACATCCCAGGACTGCTGGACGCCATTGCTGGAGATTCGAAGTGCCTCTATGCGTATACATAAGCGGGTGAAGAGAACAAAAAGAAAAAAAAGAGACGAAGCTTGTGCCAGGTAGGGTAGGCCAACCTCCCCCTCTCTTTTGCTCTATACCCTGACTACGAACGAACCCAACAGCGGCCAAGCAAGCAAGCAAGCGAAAGAAAAAAAAAAGAAAGCCCACACCCCCCTGTTTAAATTTTATTGGAATATAACCCCAGGACCACGTGGTGGTGGCGCTGGTGGTGCTCTGGGGGTGTGTTGAAAAAAAAAGTAAGAGAAAAAGATGGGAGAAGGAAAAAAGCGCGAGCGAGAGAGAGAGAGAGAGAGAGCCCGGGAATTTCCGAGAGGAGCCTATTAATTTTTAATTGGAAAGATTTTTAATTCAATTGCACTTTACTAGTTTGGAGTGTGAATACTTGCTTCGTGCCCTCTCTCTCTCTCTCTCTCTCTCTCTCTCTCACTTTGTATCTCTCTCTCTCTCTCTCTCTCTCTCTCTCACTTTGTATCTCTCTCTGTCTTTCGAAAGCAAATGCGATCTCTCTGCCCCCGCGGGCGTATACGTATACCAGGGGCTAATTAAATTTTACACACGAGCGGTGATTACGATTCAGTGAATTTTCTACGATTCAATTTAGTCGCGGTAAAATTTTCATAAATCGTTGGACCTGAATGAAAAAATGTCTGTCTGTATATGTGTGTATGTGTATGTACGGTTAATTTTTATTTGCTGTTTGTCGTCTGGCTTGACTAATCAATTATTTAAAATATATACACCGCTTGGGCTGTCTCGTTTCGTTTAGGATTTACTGACTTTTAGAGATGCATGGAATTTTTGTTATTTAATCCAGACCCTGAATACTGAAGTAGTACAATTAATTATAATACGTAATAGTAAAGTGTATTATTTTTTTAATTTTTATACAGATATTTAAGATAAGAAAAAAAACATATACTTTAGAGAATGCTTTTTTCTCGTCAACATTGTAAATATTTCAACCGTTTTTCCTATATATGAATAATATTTATATAACGTCAAAGAGTGTATACGTGAAAGACTTGAAATGGCTCAGACATCAGAGTGAGGATTTCTTAATCCAATAGATTGTGGGTTCGATTCCCGACGATCATCGACTGGTCATTCTACGAGCCAGCCAAAATACGCTTTTAATAAAGTGTTAGAACGGCTGAATAAATTATAAAAAAAAATAATCATGAAATTGATTTCTAAGGATTATTTTCTTCATAATTTTTATATTTTTATATTTATCAATATTATCTGAATTTTTAAGCTAAACTAAAATTTTTATATTCTCAATATATAGTTTTGTACGACTTAATAATTTGATTATACGTCAAATATGAATTTTTACTACACTTTTTATTTTTACCGTGAAAATTCGAATAAAAAAACAATCAACTTGTAAAACTTTTTCCATTTCCAAAAGTTTACGTTCCGTATATAGGTAGAACAGCATCACTTCAATTAGGCTGAAAATTTATTTCGCATATTTTCCCCTACAAAACTTTCTTCTCGAAATTCTCATCCCCCCTTTTACCTCGTCTCTATCTTCTTAACACTCACGCATGCCCTTTAAGCTCTCACAAATCCACATCCCAATAATATATCAGAAAGTAATACATTGATTCATACATCGACTTAGCATCATCAACATCATGATCATTATCCGAAATGTAAAAGTATAACCATCTTCCAAGAAAATTCAGAAAAGCAAAGCAAAGACGAGAAGAGGAGCAAAAAATTGTTCGAGCGCAATAAGTCAAATCTTGTTTGCAAGCCGAAAATAGAAAGAGAGAGAGAGAGAGAGAGTTAGTGAGTGAGAGAAGGATAACGAAAAAGGAAGGATAAAACGAGGAAGGGTGTTGCTCGGGCGTGCGGGAGCTTTCGGGCTTTTTCACCCGGGCGGGCCGCGCAGGCGCTGGGAAGGACGATGGTTCCGGGCACTGGGTGGAAAGAGAGAAAGAGAGAGAGAGAGAGAGACTCCACGTCGAGCGTGTAATTAAAGCCGGCGCTGATTAAAAAAGTTGCCGGGCCCCGCGGTAAGATCATTAAGGGAAGGAGGAGGAGGAGGGGGGAGGGGTGAGCTCTAGCATACCTATATATACACCTATACAGATACATTGGCGGGTAAGGCTGCTGCCGCTGCTTTACTTATAACGAGGCTCTCCACGAGCGTTCGCACGACGACGACGGCCCGATGTGCGGAATCCGGTTCTTCGATCCGCTCCCTCTTCTTTTCTTTCGCGCTTAGGTGGTACGTCTACCTAAGTGTATATACAAAAGTGCTGCTGGACTCGTTTTTCGCATCTTTGAATATACTCACGGTGTTAACATTCGTGTTGGTATGTATACATAGACGACTAGTCGAGCTTGGCTGTATGTGCAATAATTATTATTTGAGATTATTCGGGGCATTGCTGGGTAACGTGCGACGCCCGTATTGCGGAAATTTGAGACGATGAGGAGCCAGGAAATGAAACGAACGTAGACGAAAAAGAGAATTGCTACGGGATGAAGGGAAGAAAGAGGAAGAGGGTAAGGTGTGGATATTTCGTTTCGCGGAATAAACGAGAGAAAGAGGAGTACAAAGAGAAGAGAGAAGAGAGAGAGAGAGAGAGAGACAGAAAGAGAGCCCTTCGATGTGAGAAGGAAAGAAAAAGCTTGAGGATGTTCGCGAGTATAAACGAGTAGATATACCTATATAGATACATACAATGAGTGGACTTAAGAATTCTTCTTATTTTTAATTTTTTTTTTCCTTTCTTTTTTGTTCTACTCATCTACTTCTACTGTCTGCTTTATTATTATCATTCCTTTTTTTTTTATTTAAATCATTAAGAAAAGCCTTTTGTTCTGCAACCAGATTATTTGTTCGCTTATTATAAAGTGGCCTTACTCTCCGCCGCCTTTGTAAAGTGTCTTTCTCATCTACTTCATTCTTTTTTTTTTAGATTTAGCGTGGTATTTCATAATTAAGAAGAAACAATTAAATAATTGATTATCCACCAGAGGGTATATAAAGATATTACATTCTTATCAGATTGACAAAGTTGAAAAGTAAATTTTTAATATGTCGATTATTGTTATTAATTAAATGCAAATTTGAAGAAGTTTTAATTTATTTTGTAGAATAAATTTTAATTCAATATTTACTTATAACTTAATTTTTTCTTTAAAAAAGAAGTGTCTTTAAAAAGTTTTTATAAAGTGTTGAAAAGATACTTACAACTTCACATTTTGGACTGGTAAAAATTTTATGTAAGAATAATTCGATAAGTAGTAAAAAAAAAATATATTAAACAATAAACTTAACGATGAAGAATTTTCCTTTCCATGTGATATTTAACAAACTCAATAAAGATTAAAAAGTAATTAAAGAAGTTTATTAAAATATTGATATAATTTAGATGAACAGTCAAACTAGGGAGATATATCTGTATTACTTTGCCGGTGTTTACCAACTCGTCGATGGAAAATAAGCTCCGCTAACTTTTATAACTCTGAAAACTCCTTCTAGCAAGAGGAGGAGGATGATGATGAGACTAATCAAAAAACGAAAAGTTCATATCGCGCCATACGTAATACTCTTATATCCATAGTCATCATCTCTCGACCCTCTACTAATATCAAAAACACAGAGTAGTAATATCTGGGTGAGAGATGATGCTGCTTGCTTGGGATACATATATATGATAGAGAAGTAAAGAAACGAGATGAATAAAGCTCTCTCGTGACTCGCTCCAAAGATTATCATAATTCCTTCACGAAATAGTTCTCAAATGGAAAGCAGAGTAAAAAGTTATTACTCGCATATAAATTATTATATCCTCATCCTTCCTACAGAAATAGTGTACCGAAAATTTTCTCAATTTCAGAAAACTCAGCCAATTCAAGAGCCAGCGTCGTTTCAGCTGCTGCTGCTGCTACAGCTTTTCTCCCTCTATATATACAGTCCAGCATCGTATCTGCGCAGGAGCGTAGTGCCTAGTTTTTGCCGTAGCGCGAAACTTTCCGTCGCTCATCGTCCTCCCTTACACCACCACCACCACCACCACCCAACCCAGCTCCGCCCCCCAAAGCCCCGAGGGGGCGAGAGACGCCATTAAAGCGAGGGAGTAGTCTCGGTACCCGACTCTTATATATACGCAGAGCAAGCTTTCTCTCCCCTGCGTATACTTCTTTCCTATGGATGGAAAGAAAGAGAGAGAGAGAGAAAAAAAGCACGACCGGGAGAAACCCTGGAGGAGCACCACCACCCTGTGCCGTCGTAGCCGAGTTATTTGCATCGGAAAATTGCAA
This sequence comes from Leptomastidea abnormis, assembly GCA_030522805.1. Taxonomy (NCBI): domain Eukaryota; kingdom Metazoa; phylum Arthropoda; class Insecta; order Hymenoptera; family Encyrtidae; genus Leptomastidea; species Leptomastidea abnormis. Next base: position 39,190 of record JAPYZE010000475.1, read on the forward strand.
TGTAAGAAGCGCTAAATCGATAAAGCTGCTTTTGAGCTTTAGACTTGAGTTTATACCTATATACGGCAGATGTGAAGATTTTTTTTTTTTATAATTAATGTAAATACTTGGAGATTGATGCTTGGGGTTTATTTTTAAATTTTTATTTATTTTTTGATTTTAAAAAATAATTAGTTTATGATTGAAAACTGAGTTTTTCTTTCAAATATATTGAGTAATTGAAATATTTATTTTTAATTATAAAAATTAAACAGAAGAAAAACTCTATAATTTTATTGAATATTTTATAGATATTAACAATGAACGTTGATTGCAAGCATAAAGTATCTTAAATAAAAAAATTTTAGTTATACGCTATTAGTAAAATATTACGTTATAAAAAAAGTTGCATTTAATTAATCTATTTACCACACTTTAGTACGCGTCAAGATATATTAATAAATCACATCCATAATAATTATACGAGTAACGTGGAACACATAATGCACATAACGATTCTTCATGATGCTGCAATATTTCAAGTTAATCGCAGCAACATTTAGCTTAAAGACGTGACGTTATAAAAATGGGTAAAGTATGAAAAAGAAAGAAAAACTCCGTGGTGAAGTGACTTTTTTTTTTTTTAAATTTTGTCGTTCCCATCGGATCTTTAAGCGTCCCATTCAGACATAATTAGCCAAAAAATATGCCCTGATATAAAAAGAAAAAAAGCTCGGGCAGCAGCCGAGCTTTGAAATTCTATGCGCGCCTCCGTGGCTATATAGTAGTGCCCTGGCATTATCAGTGCTCATTTCATGAACTGCCTGCCTCATCCATCCTCGTCTCCAATCCTCCTCATCTACCCTCCGCAGAGCCTCTCCGTCAAATTATACGTCCATATTTTTATTATCTCGGCTTCTCGGTGGCGGCGGCGCCGGAACCATCTCCACCTCCTTCTCATCCTCCATATCCCATCATTCCATCTCCAGGCAGTAAGAACCTTAAGGAAACTCGAGGGGGGTGGGGGAGGGGAAGAAGGGCAGCTTTCTTAAAATTCAATATTAGCCCGCGGCAGTGCTTCGCCATCTTCTTCTTCTTCTTCTTCTTCTTCTTCTTCTTCTTCTCCGTCCGGGCTCGCTTGACTCCCAGGACTTTTTAGGTAGATATAAAAGCGTATATGGCGCAAGCTCGGCTACAGGAGAAAGAAAGAAAGAAAGTAAATGAGAGAGAGAAAGCGAGCTTGCGATAGAGAAAGAGAGAAAGTTGTACCGAGGTACGCGCTAAAAGGGGAGCGAGGGAAGCTGCAGAGAAGAGAGAGAAGGAAGGGTAGGCGAAGCAAAGGGGAGTAAAACGAAGAGGACCGAGCGATGCGGATGGGGGTCGTTACGCGTGGGATGGAAGAAAAATGTAATAAAAGAGAGAGAAGGAGAAGAAGAAGAAAAAAAGTGGATGGCTACGTGAGGTCGAAATAAAGAAAGAAAGAAAGAAAGAAGGAGAAACGAAGACGTTGTGAGTATATAGGTATATGCGGACACAAATGAAATGCGCACCGAGAAACAATGAGCGACCGACAAGACGCGAAGCAACCAACCCTCTTCTTACCCCCCACTTCCCCACCCCCCTTGTAGTCCAGGCTGAAGAAAGTCTCGGAGAGTAAGTCGATGGGGCTAAATAGAGATAAAGAAAGGAACGCGCGGCTCTTACTCACTCACACCCTTGCCTGCTTGCTTGTGTACTGTACAGGATTTCGCGAGACGTCGCTCGCTCGTACAGAAGAAAGACGGAAAAAGGGAGTCTGATGGAAAAGGAAAGAAGGCGTCGTCGCTTGGTCCTCGTTCATCGTTCTTTCAACTTGGCTGCGCGAAACTACCCTTCGCTGAATATAAGTATAGGTATAGCTATATATGGTCATGTAGCAGTACGACGAGCAAGTATATATACATAGCTGAGCGCGGGGGTTGAAAAAGAGAGGGTCATGGTTACCATGGCGATTCTTTTGCTTGACAGGTGGCGGTGGTAGTGGTAAAGAGAGAGAAAGAGAGAGAAAAAAAAGGATCCAGACTCTCTTTCTCTTGCCCTGCCAAACCAAAGAGAAGGAGCTCGCTCCCCCGCGACTGAGAGAACCAATCGGGCACGTCGAAAAAATATTCAATCACGTGTCAAGGACTCCAAAGGGGGTGGGAAAGATCTGTCTCTCTCTCTCTCTCTCTCTCTTTCTTTTTCTCTCTGCACGGGCTCCTGCTACTGCTGCTGCTGCTGCTGGGAGACGCGTATAACGGGGGTGGCCTCTCTACCGATGGGGGTGGTCGTACGCTCTTTTTCTCCGTCTAACGTGTAAGGGGGCTAAGGGGGGTAGGTACGCTCACTCGCTCTCTCTTGCTTTATAGGTATATACCCGGGGAGCGCAACCCCCGCCCATAGGAATACATATAGATATATATCGCGAGTATACGCGCCCAAGCTTCGGCTTAGCTGTATATGTATATACGGAAAAAGAACTGCGGCTATAGGTACCTATACTATAGCCGTACAAATCCACTCGATGCGAGAATAATAAAATGCCCGGGATTACATATTCAAAATCAATGGCTGAACAAAGAAGAAGAAGAAGAAGAAGGAGAGGCAGAGGTAGAGCCTGATCATGCTCGTAGTACTGGTGCTGGTGGTGGTGGATATATTCTGGTCGTGGAACTGCGGGCTCGAATAACCGAACGAAAGAAATGCCTTCTTGGCCAGCCATTCCGACATTTTATTCCACAGACTGACGATTTTTTATGTCTACTCTCTCTTTCTCTCTCCTTTTTCTTTTCTACTTCTTCTAGCAGTTGCACCTTCTCTTTTCTCAACTTTTCCATGACTCATTTTTTTAACTTCTGAGCTTTTTTATTCTGGACGGGTTTTTTTATTTCGTCTCGTCATACTTTATTTTTTATTTTCTTTTTTCTTTTCATTTCTTTTCTTAGTTAGACGTCTTTTCCCCTGTGGATCCATAACGTCGCTTTTACTTGAACGTCTTAATGTACAGGGCAGGAAAATTAAAATATCCTCTTAAGGGAAATGTTATTAGTATATTTGCGTTATTACGTGCGTAATTTTGATTAATCTGCGAATAAAATTTATGATTTTACGTTGTATCAATTTTACGGATTAAGATAATGGAAATAAAAAAAAAAGATTTGGTCTGTTGTACAAAAAGAATAAAAAAAAAGGAAAAAAATATAAATAAAATTAGAGTACATGCACACTTCAAGTGTCCATTAAGTTCTTCATTATCAGATAATGAGAGAATTAACGAGCAAGCTCATTACGAAATAATGAGTCTGACTCTCAGGATCTCGTGGTTTTCAACATTTACGTACTTTTTATACCACACTGGACATTTATTCAAGGACTTTTTAGACATTTTTTTTAATTAAACATAAAAAAACATTTTAGATGCTTTAATCGTGATAAAAAATCTTTTAAATTTCATTTTATTGATTTTAACGTCTACCCAGTCTTAAATTATCATTTTTTTAACTTAAATCATTTTTATACTCCTATTAACAATTTTAAAGATAGTTATCAAAAAAAAAGTAAATATATAATTTATCATTTAATTAGATTATTTCATTAAGCTATAATGTTAAATTACTTTACATAACTCCAATTTGAAATTTAAAATATGAATATTATTCTACTAGAATCGTAAAATTTATTACTAATTACATCAATGCAAACAAAAAAAAAACTCGAATTATCAATATCTAATTAACAATAACGTATTTTTAAAGACTATCACTCAACATTGTACCGCTTTCTTAGCTAAAATCTGTCAACCATATAAAAAAAAAGATAAAAAAAAATTTATGAATACAGAACTAAAAAGAAAAAAAAAAGTCGTACACAATCTCTTAACTCTACATGGGCTCATTAATCACAGTCTACTTAATAATGATGTAAAACCTCTTCCCTCGAGGAGGCATTTTCAATTATTAGCCGTTTAGAGAGAGAGAAAGAGAGAGTCGTTTGTTGCACGAGCGATTTAACGAGAATAACTCACCCCCCAACGACTGCCGTGCAAAGGTATGCTCGCAGAACTAGGAGGGAGGTATAAGGGAAGACGTGAAGAGAAAAGAGAAAAAAGAGGAATAGCCAGCTCGGCTGAGACTCTTATACGTATATATAGCCGAGCCCTAGCTAATTTCACGGACAATCGGTCCTGGAGCGTCGCATCGCTCGCTCGCACAAGCGATGAGCCGCCGCCGTCGTCCCGAAGACATATACTTGATGGCGCGAGTTAATCAGCGGCTTAATTGACTGAGGCTTCTGTGCCTCCTTCTCCTTCCCTGTAGGCCGGACAGCGAGATTAATGGTGTGGCTGCTATGATTCTTGCTCTTCTTACCAAGATATCAACGCGGACAGGTCGTCGTCGTCGTTGTCTGGGTTGATGAAAAATTTGCTCGTGGCTGGAGCAACGAGCTTGTGATGGGAAGAGAGGAAAAATTGAGATAGAAGGAGAGAAAAGAGAGTGAGAGAGAGGGGGGTCGATCACGAGGTCTCGATAAGCTTGGCAAGAAAATTGAATTTTCTACTACTGCCGAGGAGACGCGCTCTCATTTCACTTATAATTGAATACTTTGCGTCTATTTCTCTTTCCTTCTTTCACCTTTTCACGAGACGTATACCAGAGAGGAAATGTTGGTTCGAAGTCATTTTCTTTTTTTTCTCTTTCTTATCGGTGATGCGGGTCTGATTGACGACTAAGACATTATAATGCAAGTCTCGATCTAAAAATAATAAAGTTTTACGCGCTTTTAATCAGACTTGAGGTTTTTTTTCTCTTGGGTTGTTTTTTATTGAATGTCAATTACAAGAACTAGATCAATTTTACATCGAATTAATAGTTAATTTTTTTTTTTTAATTTATAAAAATTCATATTACATAAATATAACGTTGAATAAAATTTTATAGTTCACAAAAGAATCAAAATAATTTTTTATTATTAGGTATGCTTAATTATAATTTATGCTCTCGTGAAAATTTTTGTATTTAAGAACAATAGATTTAAATATAGCAATTAATTACAATCATAAATTCATTCACAAGCACACGCAATATAAGTTTTTCAAAATATCGCAAGGTCACGTCTAATACGTATGTATCTTTATATTATATCCACACTCTTATCAAACACTATCTCATATTCCACACAATCACCGACACATCACTCAACACCTCAAAGTTTCCATCACTAATTTCTTTCACATTTTCTTTTAAAAATAACGTAAAAAAATTCGCAAAAAATAGCTAAAAAATCTATATTCAAACTAAAAGCATTAAGCGAAGTCTTTTCTCGGGTGCGCGTGTACTAAAATACGCGTGGCATGAATATATATTCGGATGGCCGGTCGACTTAAAACTGGCCCCTTGCATTTTGCATGAGCCACCAAAGGGTTAAACCCTTTTGCGCTCCGTCGCTGCTTTGTAAGTGTGTATGTGTATGTGTATATGTTAGTGGAGGGGTACACACGCGACGTTAACCGGCTTGGACCTCGTCCGGTGGGCTAAGATTATTCTCGCCTGAATTTTTGGTATGTAAGAGTGTCGGAATCGCCTGAACGTGCCTGCTCATTGGACGAGAGTTTTGTAACCTTCCGTTTGTCACGTGTCCTTCGTAATTATAGAAATGTATATATATATATGTCTGGACATACATATATATTGTTGTATCTAGGGTGTGTGTATTTATGCAAAAGAGCAAATAAAAAGTTGTTTTGGAGCAAAATTTTGGAATGTTTTTTTTTAGTTTGTCCTTTTTCATTTTTGATTATTTTATTTTTATTACACAATTTATGATTTAGAATGAAATAAAATGATTAACTTTAATGAGGATTATTTTTATTGTATACTCCTTTTATTCAGCAGTTTTATAGAATACAATTTATATAAATAGTTTTGCTCTCCTCAATTTCAAGTTTTAATTTATTTATAATAAACCAGCATATTTTCTTCTAATCAATAAAAAAAAAGATACTCGAACGGAGGATTCAAAACTTTTTTTTTTAATAGAGAACCTTTTTTACACCTTATTCAGTGTATTTTGGTATAAGATTGTTTGCACAATGACTCAGTCGACAGACACCGAGAATCGAACCCACGATCCGTGGATTACAAAATCAGCTCTCTATCGACTAAGATACATCAGAGGTTTCTTTGTAGTAAATTCTTATTCTATTTTATAGTAGGATTTAGTACTTAATAACATTATTTATGATAAATAAAATAAAAAATCATAAGAGGTAAATTTTCTTATAAAATTAATGAAAAAAAAATGCGTGATTTAATTAATCTGAGGGTCGCTGAGGTAGTAGGAAAGTATTTTTCATATAAGACAAACTCGCACGATGAGAAACCTTTTTAATTAAGCATTCGCTGAAATCTTTTTAATTAATCTTCTTTCTATTAAATTTCACGGTAAATACATCTACTTACTTAATACAGCTATACAGTATATGCATGAACATTTTTTTTAAGCCATCCTCGGTAATGCGCGCCCGCGCTAAAAAGGGCACATAGAATTTTTCTTTTTCTTTTTTCCAGCAGCAGCAGCATATTGTCGACAATGTAGCCATTTTAAGCGTAATGGTAGAGATTGCTCTCCGCCCTCTTTTGTGTACGTAGTCTGGCCACCCAAGAGCCACCAGCAGCCACCCTTACCACGCGCGCACCTTCGTATTAAAAGCAATTTTTTAAGGGAAAATGATGAAAGTGACTGTTAATGATAAATTTTTATTTAACTTAAGATGTAGCATTATATTTTTAGAATTAATTTTGGTTTCATCTACCTTAAAATTAAGCAAGAAAATTCTTTTTTATTTTTAAATTAATATTTTTGGATCTTCACTCGAATACGTCGAAATTCTTCGTACAAAATGTACGATTTTATTCATGTAGGCAAAGTAACTTTTTCAAATCAACTATTTTAAGTTTAATTATTAATACTAATTTTATACGTACACATTTACATATTTTTAAACAAATTATCTTTTACTAGTATATAATAATGTATACAAGTTTTTAAAATTTCAATCAAAAATCATATATTATTTTCCGTAATTTTATATACCATTTAAAATACGTTCAAAAATACACCACACAAGATCAAAAAAATAAATAATAACAATAAAGTAAAAACAAAAAGAAAAAATATTTTTATCTGTAAGCCTATATACAGAAGCGAAAAAATGACGTGTCATTCATATATAAACATGAATCGTTATATTACAAATGCATAGTCAGATGGAAAAGATTCAGCTCATATTGTAGTAGTAGTAGCATTAGAGTAGAGACGAAATTAGCCGAGCGGCCAGTAGGCCAGTAGTAGACAAAAGCCAAAAGTGTTTTTTGCTCCGTGTCGGGCAGCTGTAATCATTGAAGGGGTTATACGAAGGGAGCTAGCTCGCAAACATTGAGAGAGTGAGAGAGAATCGTAACAAGGGACATCGTATAGTTAATAAGCAGAGAGCAAGCATATCCGGGGAGGGTAGGGGGGGTGGGGTGCGGTCCGGCTGGTATTGTTTCATCTCCGTCATCGAGGTCGGCAGTTTACTGTAGTAGTAATAGTAGTAACGGATGCCACGGAGAAAAGGGTTGGGAGGCTCCAACGGGGGATGGGGTTAAAGCTCACGAGGATTAGGCGCGAGCGAGATGAGAGGAGTCACGCGCACATGCACGTATATATACGCAAGGGAGTTTGTACACTCGGACCCACAATGGACACCTGGGTTAGCCGGGCAAAAAATTGAAAAAATCGGACCCGCCGCACAACTGATGCTCGCGATGCTCCGGCTGTGTATTTATCGTAGTATAAAAGTAAGTTCATATACAATGGACCGGCCAGCTGCAGCAGCAACTTGGCGATCCTTCGCTGACCGATGTTGCTTGCTTATATTGCAATATCGCTTCGCTACTTCTTAATCCGCTTTATTTCTATAACAGTCTTTGGACTCTGCCTGTGGACCCTATAATATTATGTACTTACGTATAGCGTACACATTGGCTGCATTATGATTAATTGTGGAACGACGGACGTGATATCTCGAGATATCTTTCTGTGTGGAAAAAAAATTGTTTTGCATTAGAATTGCTTTGGGTCATGACTATGTACTCGGTATTACAATGTCGCCTGTAAAGAACAAGAGAGTTTGAATGTGTTGTATTATGTGTGAGTGGAGATATATTATATACGCAGGAAATGTATATTCTTATACTGCTAGGATTTATGTGCTACGCTTGGAATTGACTCCTTTGGAAAATCATTTCGAGAAATATTTGCTGCGGAAATTTATCTGAATTAATGATCGTAATTAATTTGATGTGTTTTGAAAATAGAAATTAATAAAATTGTCGTACAAAAAATTTAATGTAATTGTAACAATAAAATTTTAAAAATTACTTAATTTATACTTAATGACATATAATTTAAAAAACTATAACAACATATCACTAAAAATCCAATTCCTTAATTTCACAAGATAAAGGTATTGTTTATTGTAAATTAAATTTTAAAAAGTCCATCATTCCATTAGTCTTAAATTTTTTCTCACATATCTCTTTCTTGATAAAATTCACAAGTTTTTGCATTGATCAAAAAAATACGAGACTGCCGCAGTTTTCTCGTCGGATAAAAATGTCCAATGTCGAGAGAACAAACAGTCGAGAGTCTCGTAATTTCATTATAGGAAGAAAACAGAGCCGAGGAGGGATAGCTCTGGGGGTCTTTGATTTTTATACTCCCACGCACAAATATAGTAGTAAAAGCACAGACAGAGAAAATAAAACACAGCACCAGCTCAAGCCCGAAACGAATCAATACGCGAATACGAGACCGGATGAAATTTCGATCGGAGTCTTGTATATATATGTATAGAGTACAGAGACAAAGCAAGAATAGAGCGAGTGAGCAATATACAACGTCGAACGTGGGAGAATATAAGTAAAGGCGAAGAACAAAAAGAAAGCTCAGGAGAGACAAGAGCAAAAAAAAAAAGAAAAAGAAAAAATGAGAGAAAGAAAAAGAAAGGAAGTTTAGCCGTCGTAGGGTGTCAATCGTCCCATACTTATAAATTCTCGCATGGAGTACCGCATCTTGGGAACCGCGGCTTTTCCTCTCGCACGCGCGAGCAAGCTCTCACTTACTCACTCACTCACTCGTTCGCTCGCTCGTGTATGCAAAAGGTAAGCGCGAAAAAATGGGCACAAAAAATCAAGCGGCGAAGTGAGCAGGGAGGCCAGATAGGGGTAGAGATAAGGGTTGAGCATGTGTGTGTGTGTGTGTGTGTGTGTGTGTACGTGTACATGTGTATATGTTACGCGAGAAGAGCTCGCGAGTGATGGGGCAAGGAGGACGAGGAGGAGATGGCGATGGAGGGGAAAAGGGAAGGTAGTTACGACATATATAGAGGAGCCGCACAGTTGAAGAGAAAGAGCAGGGTGGCAGGTGGCACCGATGGATAGCAAAAAAAAGCTCGCTCATTGTGTTGTAGTAGTAGTATACGAATGGGCCCCCGCGAGATATATACTCTTCTTTTGCTTCTCTTTCTCTCTACTTGCTCCATAGTTAGGTACGTAGTTATGGTTACCTATATATACTAACCCGGCGCTCAGATAAAAATTCGAAATTTATTGTGCCGCCCGGTTTTTTTTCGACTTGCCAGTAGTCCGGGATATACATATATATACGGACTGCTAGATCGTGTGTACCCCTCCTTTTGCTCTACTCCTCCTCCTCCTCCTACCATTGTCTTGCCCTTCAGACCGACACACTGACTGGCTTGAACAATGCTCTTGACAAAGATTTTACTATACTCGCTTGTAGATGAGAAAAAAAAAGGAAAAAATTAAAATGAACAATTCTGTATCTTTTTTTTTTATTGCTTGGGGGAAGGGAGAGGGGTAATGGCGTGGGACATTGAGAATTATTGTGCTGTGAAGCCTAGTGTTACGTAAGTGAGATAGTATAAGTACAATTGTTAGTTTTAAGACTCAGCATTAAACGAATAAAATTAATAATTGATTTAGCAATAATTACAATTAGTAATTAGAATTTAAAAAATGGGATGCAAATAATTAAAAAAATTTAACGATTAGTAATTGTAAATCTAAACCTTAAAAAATTTAAATAAAATTATATATTGTTTACAATAAATAACTAGAATTTTCACTCATTGTAAAGCATTAATATACCAATGTATCATTATCATCATCATCATAATCAACATGATACAAAAGCTTATAAAAAGCCAGTTGAAAAGATAAAAAGTAAAAAGACATAGGTTGGTATACATCCAACAAGCACCTTTATTTACTCTCGTCCCTTCTTTCTCTCTCACTGTCTTTTTACTTCTTAAAAAAAAGTCACTCATACCAGGGTACACACACTCGCAATCATAATAGCTAGACGTCAGTTCACCTCATCATCGCACGTAAAAAGTACCTAATACATGAGGTAGAGGTAAGGCCGCCGCTGACGTAGAAAGACGAGAGCAGATCTGACAAGGCGCGAGAAAACCTACACACACACACAGAGAGAGAGACAGAGGGATCAAAAAGAACTCACGGCAAAACTCGTCTCCACAGCCATAGGTATATGTATATTAAGAAAAACGCGTGCATAAACAAGCTCATATGCGACGATGACAAGAAGGGCTACCACCGAGGACGAGGCAGCAGCAGCAGCTGCGGCGCTGATGAGTTTCTTTACTCGGCGCGCGAAGAGTAGAGTAACAGGTATTTCTCATTCCTACCTATTATGTAAGCATAAGTAGTAGCAAAAGCCGGTTGTACTCCCTTCTGAGTTTCACACACTGGCTTATTATTTCATGTTACAAGGATATGTGTTATGTGTGTGTGTGTGTAGGTCCAGCAACACATTTATTGTCTTTACCTCAGCGAGACCAGTTTTTGTTTCCAGGTCGTGTTCGCACGCGCGAATCGCGTATATGCGACTATACAAATATATATATTTATATACACGAGCTTCTCTGTATATATACCTATACATGAATGTTCAAGTGAGGAAGCAAGTGAATAAAGAAAGAGAGAATGAGGAGGCGATGGAGTAGGCCAGATAATAATGGACTGGCAGGTATATGATGGCGCGGGCTTAAAAGAGACGAGCGGAAGAGAAAGGGATAAGTATAATAATAAGTATGAGGAGAAAAGAGAAAAACTCGATGGAATTGTATACACTTTTGGTACCTACGCGAGAACACGAACTGGTGGTAATAAATGCATGGTAATGTATGCCAAGCAACAGCCACTGTCTGACTAGCTCTTCTTATTTTCCCTTATTTTTAATATTGTTTTTGAATTATAGCGCCTTATCACGTCAACAATCGAATTATTATTGTTATATTGTGCGATGTGTCGAGTGTGAATTTTTGATTATGATGTAACCGAACGTTTTTTATTATTGATAACAGAAAAGGTGTAATAAAAAATTTATTTGTTTTGACGATATTAAAATAATACTTGTGGGTTTACAGAGAAAGGATAGAACCGCGAAAAAAATTTCTTCTTTAACTATAGTAAGGATCTGTATCGTAGCCACTTGGCGGTGGCTTTGTTTTCTCGAGGGACAATATACATAAAGAGCCTGCCAGAGACTGCGTGACATTAGGTATGTTTTAAAGAAACTGGTGCTACTACTTTTTATGTGTGCGTATGTACATTGAAGTGATCAAGGATGAAAAAAAAAATCACTTCTCGTGTAGCTCATGGGAAAGTTTAAAAAAATCGGTTTCTTGAATATTCTCTTGTTTGATAATGAACGTGTTACTCTGCTCTATTAATTAGGTAAATTGAACAGGTTTGGGTTATTCGCTGGTAAAAAAAAAAAAAAAAAAAAATCATTGGCAATGCTTTTCAATATCACATACGATTCAGAAGAAATTATTTATTTTTTACTCTTAACACATTTTATTAATAATGCAAATAATCGTTTTGAATTCATAATTTTTTAAATTATAATTAGAGCTTTTGAATAAATCTTCTAAGTTTTTTAGTCTTATAAAACTATTAAAATTTTGTTCGATCGCCTCACTAAAAATTAAAAAATCAGCATTCGAATTTGTTTAAAAAATAAATAGAAGCGAGAAAACGTAACATTGTCATCCTATACTTTTTACCACATCATAATATATATTACGCGAAGCAATACACACACACACACACACACACACACACACACACACACACACACACGCACATACGACGCGAGTAAAAAAACTACACGGCCCAAAGCGATTACATATGAGAGAAGCGAATGGGGTATATATGCTTGTAGCGATGACGACGCACCCGAGGGAGAACACACACATGAGGAAAAGAGAGTCTGCTAGAGAGCAAAGAGCGTCAGCGAGAAAAGGGTTGAGTAGAAAGAGAGAGAGAAAGGAAGAGAGCTAGAGAATCCGGTCAAACGGTTACGTGCGCGCGCGAGCGAGTCTAGTTGCGTATACGTGATGATAAAAAAAAAATATACAAAGCGCAAAGGGGGTATGTATACCTACATGCGAGCGAGCAATGCTCATAATGCAACAATCGCGAATCTGTGCGCGCTTATATTCGCTTGTGCTCTCCCGCGCGCGCGCTAGTGCATGCCTGATTTATTTTTCGCAGTCGACCCCGCGGGGCGCGTCATTGTCTCCCAGGCCTTTTAACGAGTCTCCACGCCAGCTCTCAAGGCTCTCTGTATATTATGTGCTGGTTAGAAAAAAAAAATTCGCCACTCCCTTGACTTTGCAGCTCGGCATATAGAAAAAAAAAATGGAAAGCAAAAAAAAATATGAAATAACTCTGGCCTGACGACGCCTCGCACTTACTCACTCGCTAACTCTCTTTCTCTCTGTTACGACGAGCAAAAAAAAAGCTCGCAAAAAAAAAGCGGCCGGCCGCTTGGCTATTAACAATTAGAAACGACATTCTACTCTCCTTTCTGTCACTCGGTCTCTCTCTCTCTCTCTCTCTCTCTCTCTTTCTATTTCATTTTTTTTTTACTTAGTTCATAGCGTCTGTTGAGGAACCGGCCGTTCTGGGTCGCTTTAATTAAGGGAGGGTCCATTCCCGGAGCAAACGCCCAAGTGCCATCGCGCGAGAACTGCCCCCTTGGCGAGAGAGCCGGTCGAGGCTATATATGGCTTTTGTACCTGCGCGTTTGCACAATGCACCCGCGGGATGCATAAGTCACCGTGAAATTCAACGGGAATTATGTAGTATATAGGGATTCGCTTGTTTGGCATTTGGAGCTAGTCTCAGATGTGCGATATCTGGATGTTTAGTTCGTATTGTCGCGTTGGCCTGCCGCATGTTACGTATATACACGCTATGCAAACTTACTGCGCAAGTATAATTCATGTTCTATTGGATGATTAGTTGAGAATTATGTGCTTATTTTTTGTACTTACATTTTTTTTCTTCTTTTTTCTCCGATGTTTTGTAGTGACTAAAAAAAATTTATGTGAGTTAATAGAAAGTTTATGTCGATTTACATGTTTTATAATATATTATGGTAACAATTTATTTAGAAATGTTATAAACAATTTTTATGTTAACATAAAAAAAAAATGATAAAGTTACTATATTATTTTGGAAAAATGGATATTTTCAATGGTATGGATTATTATATTATAGTAAATTGAACTTTTTGATTAAACTATACATTCACATCAATAAGATGCTTTATTATGCCACAAATTTAATTTTTTAAACATTATTAAATAAATTTCAAAATTTTCTTCAAAATAAAGTGCGATAGAAAATATCGTCCAAAGGGACCACAACCTTAAAAAAGCTTCTTGATTCATTTTCAGCATATAAGAAAGCAGTAAAAAAAAATCACTGCATTAATATAATGCAAATAGAGTAAAGCAAGCCTCGTTGGCGTCGAGAGAGTAAAGAGCGCTTATACTTTATAGTCCGTCTAGAGTATAATACAGACTAGGGGGTGGGAGGATCTGCCCATTACGCGTACATCAAACAGTGAGTCAGCTCTTCTTTTTTTTTTCTCCTGCTTATTCCGCTTGATTACATTAGAGCCAGGCTAGAAGCAGGCTCACTTAAAATTAAGAAAAAAAAATTGTGAAAAATTTACGCTACTTCGCTTTGCAAAAGTGACTCATTCGACGGATAACTTGTCTTAAGAGCAAAGGCGGTGCTTGGACGCAAAATTTCGTTTCTTTTTTATACAGGCCTTAATATTTTTAAAAGCTTATGGTTGTCAAGGGAAATCGTTGGAGAGCCTGATGTGCTGCTCTTGAGGAATGGAATTTTCTCGTCTGTAAATGTGTTTTTTCGTCAGCCAAATTTGATCGCAGACGAATGTCGTTGGAGCGGATCTTTATTAATATTTTAATGAATGATATACATTCATGCAGATGAATAAAATTTTACTTATATTATGCTCTAATAAAAAACAAAATTTCAGCATATACTAAAAAGTTTACATCGATAGTTATAATTGTTTTTTATTGAATTCTTGACAAATATTAAAACAACGATAAATTTCAACAAACAAACAAAACAATAACATGAATTGATTAAAATAAAATTGAAATCGTTATAAGAAGGAAGCTTTGACAAAAAAAAGAAGCAAATCGCATAAATGAAGTTATAAATATTACAAGCTGAAACTCAATCAGAGTCCAGAGTAAGCAGCGGCAAATTGAAATTTCTTCTTGTTGGAGCTCGGTCCTACCACCGTCGTCATCGTCGTCATGGACGTCGCCGTAGACCTCTGGTTAATAAAAAATAGTCGTAAAACGCGTTGAAGCGCTTACGTATCTACATCCCAAAGTATAGTCGTTTCATTTTGTCTCTATATAATATATCTATATAGCGTGAGCGCACGCGTATATCCTCGTCCATGGAACTGCCACGTCGTTTCCTTTGCAAATCCCGAGGCATCAAACGCAATTTCCAATTCTTATTAGAGCGAGGGAAGTTGAGACCGAAGTAGGCGCCGGAACTGCGCTCTGCACGAGACGACGACGACGACTACGAACGAAAGAAAGAAAGAAAGAGAGAAAAAAAAGTATAAGGGAGAAAACTTGCCAAGGATGAAAAAAAGTCGGGAGCGAGAGGAGGTCGCAGGCGCGGCTGCGGTAATGGAGGAACGAGGGAGGAGAAAGAAACGAAGGTAAAAAGACTGCTGCTGCTGCTGCCGGCACATCCACGCGCGTGTTCCGATAAATCGCGCGGCATTACCTCCCTCCCTCCCACCATCCCACCCACACCTCGTTCCCGATAAAATTTGTCAGTCCGCTCACGCAAGGGAAGGAAAAGAGAATTTCTACGGTACGCCCACCCTCTACTACTCCCCCACCTTCTTCTATTCGGTTCTGTCTGCCTGGCTCCGCCTTGCTTCTTTTACTTCCTTTCCACTGCGCTCCTTCGATCTCATCCTGCCTCCTTTCTTTATTTCTTTCTTTCTTTCTTTTCTCTCTCTATTTTTTCTTTTTTATTCTATTGCCGCTTTTCACGATTCTCACTCCTCTCTCACTCTCTCTCTCTCTCTTTCTCTCTTGTATTCGTTCTTTCAACTTTTTTTATACAAGTATTGATCGGGCTTATCGGATAATTTTATTATTACTTTTTTTGCTTAAATTCTAATTTTAATTAAATTAATGTTTTTCCTAATATTTTACTGTACGAATGTATAGCTGTGCCATTGAGGTGATTTTTAACTACAGGATAATTTAATAACATTATGTCAAAAGGAGTGGTCTTAAGCTGCTTGTATATAGATGTCGTTTTAACTTTTGAAAAAACTTATTTAAATCCTTTAAATATTAATATATATTTTTATAAGTATTAAAAATATTTTAAAAACTAGCCTATGTATTACACTGCCTCGGACGAAACAGGGCACAACTCAGAATATAGCGATAAAGACATAGCTCTAAAATTATTACGGAAAAAGGCACGACATCAAAAATTATCACAAAAAAAGTACAACTCGTGATAATTACTTTGTAATAATTTCTGACGTTGTGCCTTTCTTCGTAATAATTTTAGAGCTACGTCTTTATCGCTATATTCTGAGTTGTGCCTTTCTTCGTCCGGGGCACGGATTATTTTTGTTATTTTTCCTTGGGGTAACTCCCGTTTGTTTAAAAAAATAAAATAAAATAAAAAGCAGTTAAAAAATCGGTTTTTAACCTATAAAATTACCCTAAGTATTTAAATAATTTTGTAAAATAATATAAAACTTTTCATTCTTTCATTTTAAATAGGTTTTAAATAATGTCTAAAGTATTTATTGTGTACGTTAACATTCAATATTAATAAAAATTAAAAAACTGAATATAACTTTTGAAATCCCTTGGCTTTCATTCACAGTTCATTATCTATTCATTACAGGTATACCATTGCTCTTTCTCCATCCAAAGCGGAAAATTAATACAAAAATAAGCTGGAAGCCTCAGCTCTCTGACAATAGATCCATTCACCTCTTTCAGAAACAAAAAGCAGCAGCAGAAGCAGTAGCAAGCGCTAGCTAGGTTCGCTATCGACTACTCATCGATATAGCAAAGCGCAGATATATCAGTATGCCGATAGCGAATCTTTCTTTAGCTTCAATACGTTTGCAGACCTTCGAGCCCCCCCCCCTCCCCTGTCGGGCTCAATATTCATCAATCCGAAAGCCCGTATATAAAGAAAACCAAGCTGTTTGCAAGCTCGTCCAGCCGAGATGCTGACGAGCTTTACTACGTATTAAAAGGATCAAAAAGAGAAGGAAGAG
Organism: Leptomastidea abnormis; assembly: GCA_030522805.1. Lineage (NCBI taxonomy): Eukaryota > Metazoa > Arthropoda > Insecta > Hymenoptera > Encyrtidae > Leptomastidea > Leptomastidea abnormis. Next base: position 55,951 of record JAPYZE010000475.1, read on the forward strand.
GAGGAAGGGTAAATAAAAGCGAGAGAAATATACATATAGGTATATGTAGCTCGTGCCGAGCTGTATTAGAGAAAGAAAGACGAAGAAACGCGCGAAATGGAAGCGAGACGAGACCGTAAAGCTCAGCGGGTTTTATTCACTCGCAAAGGCGGATAGAACCTAAACCCCGAGTATATATTATTATAAGCTTGCTTCTCGTGTATATAGCAATGGACAAAACGAAACGGCAAATCCGTGGCGGCCGCAAGGGATAAGAAAATGCCCGAGCATAGAGCATCTATATCTACCCCCTATAGGTGAATAATTCCACCTAGCCATAATGTGAGAGAAAGAGAGAGACTTTACCGTATTATACATAACGAGACGACTATGTTATAGAGAGATGGAAGAGTAGAGAACTCGACGAGAAAGAGAAAGAAAACTAAGGCGGACTAAGAAAAAAAAGGGGGAATTTGCAGGATGAAAATAAATAAAAAAAAAAGGGGACGATAGCAAGCTCTGCACCCACCATCACCACCCTCTCACTCTCTTATTTCTGCAAAAGCGTGGCATCTTGGCTTTATACTCATATATACCGTAAGCGCGGGGAAGGGGAGAGAAGAGAAAGAAAGCGTAATGCTTAACAAGCCGACTTGAAAGGGCGTCTGCCATTTTGAGTCAATACTTGAAAGACTTTGCTCATTAAGAATATTTCACGTATAGCCATCCCACACCCCCTCCTCCTCCTCCTTCTATCAAGCTCCTTTCTTTTCTCGACGACCATAGCAACCCCTACCATTTTCTTAGCCCCCTAAGGCGAAAGCAAGAAGAAGAAGAAGCCCTACTCGCCTCACTTCTATATATATATCCCTGGCAGTCCTGGCTCCTTTTTTTACCACTGCGTGCAGCAGCAGCAGCCTCTGAGGAAGAACCTCGAACCTCCACCCTCGCAGAGCAATAGCAGCAGAAATACGCCAAGGGATCGGTGAGAGGGGGTTGCCTTCGGAAAGATGGAAGTTTTTCGAGCGTACGCTCTCTCTTTCTCTCTTGCTTCAACCATCTACCCTCGAATGGCGCTTTTACGTATACCCATATACAGCACAGCCCTGAGCCGCGGCTGGCTCTACCCCCATAGCTCTGAGCTCATCCCTCGAGTTTCTTTCTCTCTTTCTTTCTCTCATCCCAGGCTAGAGCTTCAGCTTTTTCGTCCACCCACCCGTGGGTGCGCGCACAGAGAGCCAGAAGCAGCAGCCCGCCCCCTCCTTTCTCTCTGAATCCCCCGAAAAAAACTGGGGGGCCGAGCCTCCTTCTTTTCCACCCATCTCTCTTTCTTTCTCTTTCTCTTTACCAAGGGTGTACACGGTACTACAGACTTGGTCTCGTTAGCGCTATCGCTCCTCCGAGAAAAAAAAATTTGTGTGTGCGTGCACGTATAGGGCTGCTGTGTACTCGCTGCTTCCTTGCCTCACTATATGTGTATGCGTATATACATATATATGAGACTTCTCTAGATGGAAATCCTTAAGGCATCTCTACTCTATTCGCCTCCTTCCCTTCTTCTTCTTGATTTTTTTTTCGTGCTTCTACTCGTATAATCACTGTCCCATTTTATCTTGCGCTCTGATGTCTCGCTATACTCTCTTTTTTTTTATTTCTCCCCTTTTTTTAGTTCTCCTCCTCCTCCTCCTCCTCCTTCCTCGTCGTCGTCTTGCTCGTTGGGAGCCGCACCCTCGTCTTTTTCCTAATTCCTACCCAATTCCTTAGCTCTTAGCATTTCAATTTATGCGCGTCGAGCGATTCGTCCTTGGCAACGACGACGACGACGGCGAAGGTGGTGGCTCGATTCCTCTCATTTTTTTTTCTTTCTTTTTGGAGTTGACGGCTTGTTGCTTTTTCTTCATTTGCCTATAGTGCGATGATGAGACGAGAAGAAAAAAAAAAGGTAAAGAGAAATTGAGATGCTAAGACTGAGATGGGAGCTTTGGAAATATGTTGATTTAACTATACACATATATACATACACAAAGACGATGATGACGAGCCCTTGGGGGCATATTCGCTACTCTTTTCTCATTCTCGATATTTTCCTTTTTCCATTTCGTTTTTAATTCTGTTAATACGCGCGTATATAGCTATATAAGCTGAATAATTGTTATTCCAGATAAAATTCGTAATTTAATAACTTTGATGATTAAAGTTGAATTGCTTTTATATGAAAATCATTATAAATAAATGTATTTTATGAAACTATTAAAGTATTATGATGTGATAAAAAAAAGAAAAAAAAAATACAGTAGATATCTTTGTAGGAAAAAAATACAATATTGCCAGATCACTTAAGATGACAAAGGACCTTGTTCAAGTTAACGATACTAAACCTAAAATTCACAAAAGACTAAGATAACAAGTATAAAACTTCCTATTCTCAAGACTTACGGCTAGAAATGGCTGTATCGAGGTAGAATCATGTCCAAGCATGCCCATCCTTTTTTTTTCAAATAATACATTATTCAAAAGCTCAAGAAGAATGAACTCGCCGCGAGCAAGTGCAGTTTCGTCGTTTTATCCCTTACATCCTGTCGCTTCTGTCCTGCGACAACCACCATTTAAATATACGCGAAGCGACCTTTGAAAAATGCATGCTCGAAAAGGGGTACCTATAGCCAAGACAGGAATAAAAGAGTTGTGTAGAGCCTGCCAGGAAGAGAAGAGAATATAGAGGGCGCAGACAACGAGGAGACTTTATTATTGATCAAAGAATTCGTCTAGCACTAAAAGTATGGCTCTCGTTTCAGTTTTAAAGCGCAAATTTGTAAAGACGTACAGGAAGCTTGTAAGAAAAATTTAGAATTTTTTTAATTTTCACAATACCATAAAAATTGATAATTCATTTTGTAACATGACAATTTCATTAGATAACAATTTTTAAAAAATACAATTCGTAAGACGTTACAATTTGTTTGAAAACTATTAGTCATGCTTTCTTTCGTGAAGCTGACTCTGCAATTTCAAGTGTTAACATTATCAAGATTAAAAGAATTAATTTTCATATATCAAAACTGATGATTTCGTTTCACAGAAAATTGATTTTAAATTTCGACTTATTGTCCCGATTTGAGTTTAAAATAAATCATCTAACTTAATAGAATTAATTTAATATATACGTAAATTTAATTTTGCTAAATTTATGAAATTGTTCATGTTAATAATCCATGTTTACACCATAAAGTTAATAATCCATTGTTACAAATTATTTTATAATAATTAATTTATAATTCTCGAATAAGCTATAAAGCTAAATAAAAAAGGACAATTGTGCCATATACTCAGCAAATAAATTAGTGTTAAATATTTATTATGATATCACATTCAGTAAATAATGTTCTAGTTTTGTAGAATTTTTTTGGAAAAAATAATTTTGATCAGAATTTACAGTTAAGAGTAAATAAAAATGTATAAAAGGTCAAAACTTTCTCAATGAAAAATATAACGATATAACTTTGCTTGAGATGACGGTTATTCTACATTGCTCTATAGATACAGCTGTTATTTCAAATATTTAATTGCTTAATCTCGAATAAAATGTTATTCTAACAGCCGAATAAATCGTATAAAAGAATCCTACTTCTTAGGATTTTTTTAATTCTTAAAAAGGCCTCCAATGATAAACGTAAGCCAACTATAAATATTTTATAAACATCATTCATTAAATTCAATTTTTATGCCTATTAAATTAGACTTTATAAATTATTACCGTAAATTGGGGCTTCATTAAACAAATTGGGACTATTTTAAATACTTTTAAATCTAATGAACATAACGTTCATTATAGTCGAAATTTTATTTATTATTATAGATTGCAAAAAGAATGAAATTCTAATCTTAATAACATGTTTTGAACATAACTTCAATGTTTTTAAAAAATTAATTGGTAATTTTTATTTGTAATGCTTTATTTCTCGTGATAACAACTTATTTGTTTTTTAAAAAGGGCTAATTAGCCCGTTTAATAAATAATAGTTTTATAGACTTAATGGGAATAAAATTATGATTCTTTTGATTATTTAATATCAGGCAGTTCGACTCTCGATATAAAAAAAGAATTTTACAATATCGGCGATCACGATTAAACACCACAGCTGTTTCAAGTAAATGTAGATGTTTAGAGTAGCCCCAATATTCACGGCAATGTATTTATGCTTGTTAAAATCATCTTTCAAGTAGAACTATTAAATAGTTACTTTTTTATAAATTTAAAAATGTACAAAACATAAAATTAGATAGATTTATAGTAACTTTATTTACCATATTTAACTATATCTAAATATTTTTAGTGAGAATATGTTGTTAAAAATTATGTACCTTGTTGCGCTTTTGGCTTGCTTAATGATGTCATCTAACGGACTCAAATATGACAATGGGCATACAGTAAGTAACTTAATAGCAAAAATTATCTTATTTTTTAAACTATTTATTTATAGAGTATTTTCCTCGCATTTAACACAAAAAAATTTTTGTTTTATTCGGTTACAAGTTTTTGAAATGTTTAAATGATAGAAAAATTTCGTTTTACTAAAAATGAACTTCATAATTTACACTATTCAACTAAATTAGTAATACTTTGTAATTATTGATAATCAGTATACTTTAGTTATTTATAACAATAAGATCTACATAAATTAAATGTATTCAAATGATACCGATAAATTTTTTATACATAATCCTTAGAATATAAAACATTAAAAAATTTTTTAAATAATTATTTAAAAATAGAAACTAATAATCTGTAATTTTAGTGCTCTAAAAAAATTCAGTGTGAGTCCGATTGCTGTTTAGAAAGTACGTGCCAAGGTAAGAAATTATTATAATAATTATTATATATGATTTAAAATAAATTTTTTCAAAAACAAATAACTATCCTAATCGTGTTTTACACACATTTTAAATACATTTTTTTTCATAAAAGTATGTTATTGACCCATCATAATTTATTTTAGATAACAGCAATTGCCCGTAGAATAAAAATTTGTCAACTTTAAGTAACATTGAACTATTAAACACAAAGCATAAACTGAATAAACAATTTAAAAATGTATGGAGTCAAACTTTCTCAAGTGGGCCACCTAAAATCGACTACTCGATTTTTATGCTTTTTTCTGCATATTTCCAAAGGTTTATGTATTAAAAACAAAACCC
>JAPYZE010000476.1:0-45820 GCA_030522805.1 Leptomastidea abnormis
TCCCATCTAAAAGCACGTAAATAACATTACTGTCCTCTAGTTCGCTGTTTGGCCACGCGGCCAGATGGGAGGCGCTAGCGGTTGAGTAACAATCCCAATGGTCTCGGAGTTTGCTTTCGAGTTCATAAAATCCTGCCGAGGCTTTGCTAGTAAAGCGTCTCTGACTCTGATCGCGTCGTCGACGACGTCGACTTAGGTATCGTTTGTATCTAAAAAGAAAGTTTCTTTTTCTACTGCAAGTTCGCTTTTTAATTAGTATACCTATAGGTGTTGTATTGAAAATAGACAATTATTCCCGAGAGCGAAAGATTGTCACAAGTAACGAAGTTTAAAAATAAAATTTACCCAAAGAGGTAAGGTTGAGTTTGTTTATTTTTTTAGCGATTTAAATCGGAATTGTATAAGTATTGTAGGAATGACAGTTTTTAAAAATAAATAGTGTTTATGTGCCGGCTTGATTCTAAGTGTAATTTAAATAAATAATCACGGTATATAAGCAGACGACTTTTGTATTTTATACAGACGTATTATTTAAATTGAGCGCAAGAGTTTTCTTGTTAAACAAAACTAATTAAATAAGAGTATTTTAGTATTTGTGTATATAAAAGTATAAAAAATTCATAAACTTAAGTTTTTTGAGGTTAATGAAATATCCGATGATGATACGCGAAAAACAATTTATTTTTACGTTCCCGGTTGTTTAAAAAAAATGCATATTATTGTCCTCAAAGCAGGGAGTAAAAAATTTTTTTATTCCCTTGGGCAATAAATGTTTCATTATATCCCTAAAAAAAATGAAGTTTGATAATTTCCCTTGGGAATAATGGCTTCTCTCATATACTTTTAGTGAACACGGCCATCGCTGATTGGTCGAGAACGGAGTTATCGTATGCTATATATGCAACTTGGAGGGGAAAAGGTAGGTAGTTATTTTCTCTTGAAATTGCTGCTCTTGCTTCGCCCGGACAGTTATAAATCTTTACGTGCTCGGGAATAATAGCCTGCAGCTATGCTATACGGTCTACAGTATAAAATATCCTATTTTATTTTTTATTATAAGTTAGCAGTCTAAAGAACATTTTTGTTTTATTACTTTTGAATTATTATTCTTGAAAAGTAAAATTTTATTAAAATTACTAAGTTTCAATAAAAATTTAAATCTCTTGTTACATAATTTATTATTATTTAAATACAATTTTAAAATTTAAATAAATAAATGTTAATTGAGATAAGTTTTGCCAAGCCAATAAAATTACTTATTTGTATCACGATATAGTAACAATCGACGATTTTTTATAAAATTTTCAAGTTAAATAGAAATATTGAAAAAGAATTTATCAGGAAATAATGAGCTTTTTATTTCTTAATAAAAAATAACAAGGTCATTATGCCAGTAGGAGATAACGAGCTCATTATTTCTCGATATTAAACAATAATCTCATTTATTTTTCACTGAAAACTAATCCTCTTTTTTATATTTTTCAGGCATGAAAATGAATTTTAATATTGCTGGTGTTGTTTAATTATTACGTGTGTATATACATATAAATCTGCATAAAATATATGTATAATCATAATGCAATTGGGTTACGGCTTACAGTCTATTTCGAATACCTTTACTCGACTTATACCGACCGGGTATGAGCGCTAAATAAGTCAATTCAAAATTCTTGATTCAAAGTATATATTGCCATAAAGAAAAGGAAGTAGTAAAAAAAATCTATTAAAATGTGTTCCTCTGGAATGTTTGAAGAAGTGTATTTAAACACACCACCAGAATATCAAAATACTGCTTACTATAAGTCTCGTGGAGAAGCATTACCAGAAAAATCACGTAAAACTTATGAAACTGCCTATGAAAATTTCACAAAATGGATGAAAGAAAAAGATTTAGATGAAATATCGGAGGATGTAATGCTAACTTATTTTCGAGAGTTAGGTCAGACTTACAAGCCTTCTTCGCTCTGGGCAAAATATTCAATGCTTCGTTCAATGCTTCAATTTCATCTTGAAATCAATATGGAAAATTATAAGACACTTTTAGGTTTTTTGAAGGAAAGAAACGTTGGCTATGAAACAAAAAAATCAAAAATATTCTCAGTTGAAGAGATGAAAACTTTTTTAAGCATGGCTCCAAATGATAGATATTTGGTGACAAAGGTAAAAATAACTTTGATATTGTATAACATTATATTATATTATAAAAAAATTCAAATAAATTTTTTATATATTAAACATTTTAGGTCGTCTTAATTTTTGGTGTTAGTGGAACCTGCCGTACTAGTGAATTGCTTAATTTAACTGTTGAGGATGTTATTGATAATCAGGACTATATTTTAATAACTGTGCAAGATTTAAACAATAAAATGAATAGACAATTTACTGTAGAGGGTCCATTTGCCCAGATAGTAAGGGAGTACATAGCACTGCGTCCTCCAAAAGTGGCAACTAATCGCTTTTTTTTAAACTATAGATATGGCAAATGTGTTGCTCAAGTAATTGGAAAAAATAAACTTGGAGCAATGGCAACAGAAATTGCTACTTTTTTAAAACTAGATGATCCAGAACAATATACAGGCTACGCTTTGCGCAAATCATCAGCTTCACTTTCTGCAGATCAAGGTAAAATTTTTTTATTAAATTTCTTATCAATGCTTTAAAAAATTTTTGCAATTGTCTATAATATCATTAATTTAGATGGACGTGTAACAACAATGAAAAGACTTAGTGGATGGTTATCTACCACAGTGACAGAGAGTTATATTGATGATGTGATTAACAACAAAAGAAAATCCAGTACGCAAGTATCTGATATACCAAATCTAGTAGACGGAAATCTATGTGAAAGTGTTATGCCCAGAAGTCCAAAAAGAATAAGAATCAAAAGACCATGCACTGCTGTAAATTCAAATGGAGAAAATAATTCAACTAACATCAGTGACGATTTATTTGGGAATAATCAGCTGTGGAATCAAACTAATTTGAGTAATATAACAATAATTATTTATTTTTATGACAATTAAACATACTTTTTTAATTACAATTATTTGAAATTAAATTTTAAAAAAAATTTATTTGCAACGTGTAGGTAGTTTTATCGCAATTTTAAATTTAGCTAACAGTATCTTAAAATAAAAATGATCTCAGATACCTGCTATAGTAGACTAACGATAGCCAAGACATCTAAGTGAGCGCGATTTCTTTATCGCTTAGATGAGATTTGCAGGTAATAGGTGAATGTAGCAAGTCAGTGGCTGCTCTGCAAACCGGGATTGGCTATCAGACAGTTCACTTGCGCGTGACGTGTTTCTCTTCGTTTTCATTGATTGTATTTATAACTTGAATAAAAACTACCGTTTAAATTTTTCTCCCCGCGAGCGCTTCTATCATCAAAAATCGTATGTAACAATTAAAATAAATATTTATTATTTGAGATCTATAATAAATTGGATGTAAAACTTATTGATTTGTAATTTGATTTTTTTTTAATACGTTTTACATTCAATAAAAAAATATATTTTTATCTTACAAAACGATAGAAATTTATCTCTTAAAAAAAAATTTATAAAAAATAGATAAGTATTCTAATCAGTCTTAAACTTGATTCTTATGATACGAAAAGTTATATAATAAAACAATATAATTTATTTTTAAATTAATTTTTATACTAAGGAAAGACGTTTGTTTTCTGTAATAAAAAAAAAATCGTGGAGTAATATATTAGGATTACAAAGTAAATTTTTATTAATCATACATTTTCTAATTAAAATTTTTATGCTAATTACAGATCAAATGGATACGAGGCCCGAAGACGGTTTTGCAACTAAAGCCATTCACGCAGGACAAAATCCTCATCAATGGAGTCATTGTTCGGTCGTGCCGCCAATAGTTATGTCCACAACATTTTGTCAAGATGGACCATCTGAGCATCATGTAAATTTTTATTTATCTATTTTGTTAAATGATTGTCATTTCTTTGAACTTACAATTAAATTTGAAAAATAAAAGATAAAATTTTAAATTATAAATAATTTTAAACTAATTATAAATGTTTGTACCAGGGTTACGTCTACGGCAGAGGTGGAAATCCAAGCCGAAATTGTTTGGAAAAATGCTTAGCTGCTCTGGAAAATGCAAAAAACGCCCTTGTATTTTCATCAGGCCTAGGCACAGTGACAGCTCTTATGTCACTTTTGAAATCTGGCGATCACATTGTCAGCGGCGACGATATTTATGGTGGCACAAATCGTCTTTTTCAGAAATGCCTACCCAGACAAAACATCTCGGTTTCTTTTATAAATTCGACTGATACTGATATCTTCGTTAGTTCTATCAAATCGAATACAAAGGTACAGTATTATTTATATGAAATAATAAAATTCATGTAGGAAAAATTAAAATGATATAAACTGCATTAGAATTTGAATAATATAAATTTTTTTAATTTTTTCAGATGATCTGGCTGGAAAGTCCAACGAATCCTTTATTAAAAATAACAGATATTAAAGCAATATCTGAAAAAGTAAAATCCACAAGGCCAGACATTTACATTGTAGTTGATAATACATTTGTCACATGCTACTATCAGGTAATTAAATCAGTTGATTAGCCTAGGAAAAATTATTGTATTTCGGTATAATTTTTATATTTTTATTAAAGAGACCTCTGGAGCTTGGTGCTGACATTTCAATGTATTCTTTAACAAAGTATATGAATGGACATTCCGATATCATAATGGGAGCTGCAATTACAAATAGAGAAGATGTCTTTAATATTCTAAAATTTAATCAAAACGGTATATTTTCTTTTTTTTTTAAGAATTTATTTTCAAACTTTTCAACAAAATTAATTATTGATTTTCTTTTAAAGCATTAGGAATAGTTCCTTCGCCATACGACTGTGCCTTAGTAAATAGGAGTCTAAAGACTTTAGAATTAAGGATGCAACAGCACATGAAGAATGGATTAGCTGTAGCCAAGTTCCTAGAGTCTCATCCTTTTGTATCAAAAGTTTTTCATCCTTGTAAATTTTCATTTTCATTATTGTTTTTATTTAATTTTTCAATATCAATTTTATTATAATCATTGTTTTTCCATTACAGTCTTACCGTCGCATCCACAACACGAATTAGCTGTATCACAAATGTCGGGTCATAGCGGTATGGTGTCATTTTATATTAACGGAGACTCCGTTAAATTTTTAAAAGCCTTAAGAGTATTTATGTTAGCTGAATCACTTGGTGGCTATGAGTCGTTAGCTCAGTTGCCGTAAGTATTTACACGCTATAGTTGATAAGATTTTAATATCAAATAAAAATTTTTAATGAAATTGATGAAAAATGAAAATTTTTCCAACAGATCTCAAATGGCACACAGATCTGTTCCAGAAGATGAAAAAATTAAACTTGGAATTAATGATCAACTTGTTCGATTATCCGTTGGGCTAGAAACGGAAAAAGATCTCATTGCTGATTTAGATCAAGCTTTGAATAGCGCTGCAGATATAAAAAATCAAATTTTATTTACCTAAAATTAAGTATATTAATTTGTACAACGCATTTTATTAAAACATAATCTTTATTTGTATAAATTCTCGCGACTATTACTTTGATAAGAAATGAAAACTTTAATTGCAATTAAATTATCGAATTATTTATTAAATCGAATTTCGTTTTGTACTATTTCATATTAAAAAAGTTAAAATTATAATTTTTTGAGAGATTTTTCAATTTAAAATATTGACAATATTTACTTTATAGAACTTCCAAGTCAAATACTTAAATTTTCTCAATAAAAAATTTTTAAGATTACACGATTGTAATCCATTCCATGAAATTTCCTCGCATAATTAAATTATTCCACTTTTCGACATACGCACGTACCGTTAGCGGATATGTTTTTTTTTTGTAAAGACATATTTCACGATTATGTCAAATATAACAACAGCTGTATCGCAGCTACTGGCGTTGCGTCACTCAGGTACAATTAAAAATTTAAAAAATTCCTACCAGATATTTTAACTAGTACTGTAATAAAAAAATGCCACGTGCTTTAAAAGTAATTAGTCTTTACAAGTTACTAAGCAGTTTTATGTTATCAATTTATTGGAACATTATCGCGTACAATATCTTATTTTTTTTTTATTTTTTATCCTGTATACTTTTAAAAATAAATTTTTTTTTCGGAATCTTTAAATATTATTTGATTAAAAATAATTTAAGAAATAGCATTTGAAGATAAAATAATTGCAAACATTTGCTACAATAAATAAATAAATTTATCTTATAAATACATCTACACTAAAATTAATTTTATAATAAAATATCAGCAAAAATCAAAAAAGCTTTAAAATAACAAATTCAAAAAAAATTTTTAAATTAAAAAATTTCTCCACATAAGATTTAAAATCCAAAATAAAATACAACCCAGTATTCATATACATAATTTAAAAAGTCAATGTCAAGGTTGCAAAAAAAAAAGGAGTATCAAGACCGTCGTTCCAAAAATCTTTTCGGTCAATGTCGGTTCAATTCGCCACGCGTCGTTTTTCTTTCAACCCACGTGCGCTGTTACATAGAATCACCACACCAGTACACATAAGCCTATATATCTTGATCTATATACGTATAAATATAAGAAGTAAACTCTAAACGCCCCTTATACTTATGCTCCAAAGTTTATAAAAGCGGAGTCTCCAATTGCTAAGAGTCTCAGAACTGCGTCGTCAACTCGTCATTGCAGACCAACATCGGAGTTTATAAGTATTTGAGAAGAAAAAAAAAATTTATACATCTTCTATTTCAATAGTAATTCAATTATACTTTGCAACGCGTGGGTGGTTATAGTGTGTATACGATTTTTCTTGAAGGGATTATTAGTGTGTTATCTAACGAGAAAAAAAAAATTAAAGATTTATAATCATAAAAATATAAGGTAAGAAACTCTGTTTTTTTTTTTTTTTTTTTTTTATTTTTTGATTTTTTTTATTTAGTTTTTTTTTTCTCGTTCCTGCTTTATTTACGTACTTCTCTGAAAGCATAGAGCTGATATTGTGCTACGTGTTATTTGCATATTAGTAGGTGTATGTAGACGTGTTGTTTTGATACACTAAGTGCGTTAATTTTTTTTTTTTTTTAAAACATTTAGTGGGTGAAATTATAATGAATTTAGAAAATTAAAATGTTTTTTAAGGTAACAGGGTATATGTACCGATTATAAGAGGAAAATAATTTTGTTATTTAAAAATTAAAAAAAAAAAAAAATCTGTTTATGAATTTTTGAATAAAAACGGTTTGTTGATCACAAGATAAGTGTTACCGAGGCCGATAAGATGTTACTTGTTTATATCCGGTGTATTGACAATTGATATATGTGTTTTAAGCATTTGTCAAGTGGCGTTTATAAGAAATAATATAATAAATTATTATTTTTTTAAATTTATGGGGAAAGTGTTTTGTTTAAAAAAAAATAAGATTAATCAAATACAGAAATGAAAGTATAAAATATTTAATTTTTAATGGCTTATTATTAAGATGATGTAATGATTTTTTTGGAAAAACAAATGCTCTAATTTAATAAATTATTTGGTATTTTATGAAAAAATTATTTAAAACGAATATTGATGAAAATAAGTAATATTTTAATTATTTTGAAAAATTATTTATCAAAATGAATTTTTGTTGAAACTTTGATTCAATATAAATTATGCAATTCAATATCAAATTAATCTTATTTTTCAACATTTTTTACTTTTCATCGAATTTTATATTGGTCAATTTGATAAGCAAATATACACAAAATTATGAAATGATATAATCATTTTAATTATTATTATCAAAAATAAAATTAATAAAATTTATGTTTTTATTCAAGTTTAAACGAAAAAAACATTCTTTTAAATTGAAAACACATTTCTATCATAAAAAATCAATAGAAATTTATCTTTAAAATTATGTTGATGAAAGTTAGATATAAGTATTTCCACTTTTTATTTTATCTTACGATTTACATGATAAGTACAAACACATAATAAACCGATAAGAATATCAATCTGAATAATAAATAAGGAAATTTCGATAAAACATAATCTAATACAGGATACAATCAATTAAAAAAAAAATCCAATCAATCTTTTAAAAAAGATAATTAATTTCACATATTTTTTAAAATTTTTGTTACAGAAAAAAATGAATTCAGTGTCAGAAGAAGGCTTTGCAACTAAAGCTATCCACGCAGGACAGGATCCTTTACAATGGACCCATTGTTCAGTTGTACCACCAATTGTTATGTCCACGACTTTTCGTCAGGATGGACCAGCTGAACATCGAGTAAATAATCTTTTATTTATTTTTAAAAAATTTTTTTTCAATATTAATTAAAAATATGAAAACAATGAAGATTAACCATTATCATTACGAAGAATTTTAAGCTTTTTTGTAAATAGACTGTTTTTTTTTTTATCTGAGAAACACCTCTTGCATTATACATAAAGATAACACACTGTTTGCTCTTGATTTTTTTTTTATTATGCATATACGTTATCGTTTTTTAAATAACTTTATTTCATATTCAATTTAATCTTTATTCTTCTATTACAATCATAAATTAAAAATTTTTATCAGTTAAAATAAATCATCTTCTTTTAAAACAATACAGGGTTTCGAATACGGAAGAAGTGGAAATCCAAGCCGTAATTGTTTGGAAAAATGCTTAGCTGCCCTGGAAAATGCAAAACATGCCCTAGTTTTTTCATCGGGTCTCGGCACAACTACAGCTCTCATGTCACTTTTAAAAGCCGGGGATCATATTGTCAGTGGTGATGACGTTTATGGTGGTACTAATCGTCTTTTTCAGAAATGCTTGCCAAGACAAAATATTACGGTTTCTTTGGTAAACGCTACGGATACTGATAATTTTATTAGCTCTATTAAACCTAATACTAAGGTATTGTAAATTTTAATTTGTTGTAATAACACAATTATTGTTAAAAAAAAAAAAATTAAATTTAAATTTATTATTTTTTTCAGATGATCTGGCTGGAAAGTCCAACGAATCCTTTATTGAAAATAGCTGATATCAAGGCAATAACCGAGAAAGTAAAATCTATAAGGCCTGACATTTACATCGTAGTTGATAATACATTTGTCACATGCTATTACCAGGTAATTCAATAAATTAATTAAAAATAAAAATTTTTTTTATTCTTTAATTATAATTTAAACTTTTTTTTTATTAAAGAAACCTCTAGAGCTTGGTGCCGATATAACAATGTATTCTCTAACAAAATACATGAATGGACATTCTGATGTTATAATGGGTGCTGCAATCACGAATAGAGACGATATAAGTGACATCCTGAGATTCAATCAAAATGGTATATTTATTTCTTTTAATTTTTTTTTTATTAAATTGATAGTTGCAATTGACTAATATTTGTAAATTTTTTTTCAGCTCTGGGAATTATTCCGTCACCTTACGATTGTGCCTTAGTCAATAGAAGTTTAAAAACTTTAGAAGTGAGAATGGAACAGCATATGAAGAATGGATTAGTTGTAGCTAAGTTTTTAGAATCTCATCCTTTGGTATCGAAAGTTATTCATCCTTGTAAGTATTTATTTAAAAAATTTTTTTTAATTATTTATTATGACTTGTTTTATTAAAAATTATAAATTTTTAATTATAGTATTGCCATCGCATCCACAACACGATTTAGCTTTGAAACAAATGTCTGGTTATAGTGGAATGGTATCAATTTACATAACAGGAGACTCTAGAAAATTTTTGAAAGCCTTAAAAATATTTACGCTGGCTGAATCTCTTGGTGGCTATGAGTCACTCGCAGAATTACCGTAAATATTTATATTTTAATTGTTGATTGAAAAATATAAAAAAAAAAAAATAATTTTAATAAAAATTAATAAAAATGTTGTTTTTACAGATCAGTTATGACACACGCATCTGTTCCAGAAGACGAGAGAGAAAAGCTTGGAATTAATGATCAACTTATTCGATTGTCAATTGGATTGGAAACCGCAAAAGATCTTATTGCTGATTTAGATCAAGCTTTAAATTATTCTGCTGAATAAAGACATGACCTCTTTAATTATAAAATTGTATTATTATATTTATTTGTACGATTCACTTTATAAAATATAATCCAAAATTTTTTATAATTATTTAAATAAAAATACAATCTTTTTATTTTTACATCTTTTAATTTTCATCCTATAAATATTACAAAAACATTTATTTTATCTTTTTCTTATAAACACAGCGGAAAAAATTTAATTATTCGAGTTGACAATAATTATGTAATGAATAAGGGAATTTTTTTAAATAAAATTGCATAAAATTAACCAGACCTGCATATGTTTCATTGTTTAAATTTATCATTTATCTCAAAATTTTCAAACTTGTGATTTCCTTTTTTTTGTATAAAAATAACTTCAGTTAAAAATCAAATAATTTTATGCAGTCATATAATATTTATTAAAAAAAAAAATCTATTATCTTCCACTAATTTTATTCTAAGAAACTTTTAATTAAATTGTAACGTAATACTATCTATATTCAATAATATAATTATAGATTACTTTATTAATATCATATGGAAATTGACTTTAGTTTTAATAGCACACGTATTTTATTGAAGATTTAATAATCTTTAATGATTTTGAATAATAGATTAGATCAAGTATTTTAATATGTATGCTCTTGATAATTGTACTTAAAAAAAATAGTAAGTAATTTGCTATTAAAGAATGAAAGATACAATAACTAATATTCTATTCTTTATATTTTTATGATATCAATTTTATTGATTTTGGCTAATTTTATATCTTTTGTCTTTTTAAAATTTTATGACATCACTTTTTTTGTTGCATTAATTATTATTTTTAATCCCGCCAAAACAAATCGTTTAAAATTTTATTGAACTTTAATACGTGTTACTCATCGCTTGAAAGTTGTTTTGAATCAACTTGGAATTTCAAAATGTTTTTTTTTTTTTTTTGTTCGCGTATGATCATCTTACATGAGAATTAATGACTCATTTACTGCCAGTAGAACAAGTTTCTATTTTCTTAATTATTCCTGCTTTTTGAGTGCATATTAAGCAGTATTTATTTGGAATTTGAAAAAATCATTAATATGTTTTTATTTATAAGACAATAGAAATCATTATATTCTCATTATAATTTTGAAGTATGATTTTGTTAATAATATTGAATTTCTAAGAAAATAGAAAACCAATTATAAGTATTAGATCTCTCAATCAAAAATATGTTTTTTTTTTTTAATTTTTTTTATAGCATTAATTTTATAAATTTACCCTTACATAACTCTGACATACATTTCATACAATTTTCAAAATATATTTATCAAAATGTAAAAATCTCGAAAAAAAAAACTTGAGAAAACACAAATAAACAAAACGAAAAAGAAAGTAAAAATAAAAAATCAAGTCATATAAAGTTTATAAAATTCGTTTGTAAAAATAATCAACATATATCGATCTCCCACTTGTTCATAAATAAAACAATAATTTTTTATTCGTACTAATAAAAACATCAACAGGTTAACAAAAAGATTTTCTTCCTCAATTTTGGTATAAATACCAGAGTTAAAGCTGATACTTTATCATCAGTTAGCTGTTGAACTACTTTAATAGTAAATCAATTTTAAATCCATAAATTTCAATCATGATTGCCAAGGCACTTATTTTCGTTATCTTTGGAATTACTATGGTTTTGGCCAATCCTCTTCTTGATGTTGGGCTTGGGGTGAGTTTAAAATAATTGAAATTTTAATTTTTATATGTTAAATAAAAAAAATAGAAAAATAAAGCATAAAATAACATATAGCATTGCTACAATTTAATTTTTTTTAATTAAATAATTAAAATAAAAAAAAATATTGATCTAATTGATATTTTCATTTCAAAATAAAAAAAACTTAATTATTTCCAAGAAACGTAATAAAATTCTTCAATTTATAAAATCATTGGTCAAATAGAAAATTTTCAATTTACAAAAAAATTCATATTAATGAATCATAAGATACAAAATTTGAAAATCTCACTTATTATCCTCGCTTACTCACATATTTGAATAATAAAAAAAAAATTAAAAAAACACATGATACATGTGTGGCATAACAAAAAATTTTAAAGTATAAAAAATATGGTCAAGTGCAAAAAAATTTTTTAATAATTAAATCTAATCCTTCACCCTTTTGCGTGCAATTCGGATTTTTAAAAGCCTTTTTGACACTTCAACGAGTGTATTTCTGGCTAAGGTATGAAAGTTCAGAACGATAAGCAAAGGAATCGATCTCACGATCTTCATATTATAAAGCCAATGCTTAAACCGCCTAAGCCATTCTATATCCTCGATGGGTGTTGCAATAATGATTTTAGACTTTTTAAAATGAATGAAATTGAATTTAAATTTAATTTTATTGGTAATTATAAATTTTAAAATATACTTTTCAATACTTTGAACATATTTTTTTTAATTATATATTTTTGATTTTTCAAAAAAAAAATTAATACAAATTGAATTATTAGATTTTTCTTTTAATTCTGCCATTTAAAATATTAAAAACAAACGAAAAATTGAAAAAAAAAATTAACAAATACAAGTTTAAATTAATAATGCTCACTTTTTTACAGATCGATTCAGAAGAACCCATAAGAACAAAAGTCAACGTTGACGCAGATTTAGGTGCCAACGTCGACGTAGACGCACGTAGAGACTCCGACGTTATCGTAAAAGCAAACAACAATGCCAACGTAGACGTAGACGCCCGTAGAAGATCCGACGTTAACGTAAACGCCGATAACAATGCCAACGTAGACGTGGACGCCCGTAGAAGATCCGACGTTGGCGTAAACGCTGATAACAATGCCAACGTAGACGTGGACGCTCGTAGAAGATCCGACGTTGGCATAAACGCCGATAACAAAGCTAACGTCGACGTTAACGCTAAACTGAATAGCAACGTTGGCGTTAATGCTAACAAAGCTAATGTTAAGGTTAAAGCTAGTAAGGATTCATTAGTTGATATTGCTGCTGATGTTAAGGCTAATGTTAATGCTAATGCTAAAAAGGATCGAGAATCGTTGTTAAAGCAGCTAAAGGTGCTAATGTTGATGTTGATGCGCTGAAAAAAGCTGCTGTTGGTGTTGGCGCTGTTGCTGATGCTAATGTTGATGTTAATGCTACGGTTTAAACTATAAAGTTTCTTTTTTTTTTATTTTTCAAAGAGATTTTTATTTTAGCATATGTGATATAAAGAAAAATGTTTTAAAAAAATATGTATTGCTTTGATAATTGTATAGAATAGAAAACAATGATTTTTTATATAAATAAAATGTGAAACAGATTGATATTATAAAATAAAACTTTGTCTTATTATTTGAAAGTAAATCGAAAAAGAGTCTTAGAACTTACTTAGCAATTCTTTGCAAAAACTACTTGATTTTGTTTTATTGCATATATTTTTTTTTATTTCTCTCAACTATTTTAAAACAAAAGGTTCTTCTTTAAAAAAAACCCAGCAAATTTGCAAATAAAAAAAAACAAAATTTTTGGAACTATTCTGCTTTACCATCCAACGATAAATATCGACATCATAACCTCGCAATTTTTCGAAAACTCGCGCTCGCGCGTGCAAGAGCGATGAGCCGCGGCGCCGGTGCGGCGCGGCAGCCATAATCAAAGCCGGCAACGGCAGATTTTTCTCCTATGCTGACATAGTTTCACAACGTCGTCAAAATAAAATTTTAAATAATTAAAGGTGAGATTTAATCACGATGCCGACAAAAGGATTAATAGAGTCTATTAGTAAAGTCCAGGAATCAGGACGATGTTTAAAAAGAAAAAAAGGTGATAGTCATCCCGGGGATGAGGAACGTAAACACAAAGTACCCCGAATTTGCACAACACAACAGGTGAGATAGTCGGCTAATCACCACGTGCAGCTTTTTTTGTCCTTTTTTTTTTTAAAATCTCGTTATTAATTGTGAATTGTACTCCGGTGGATATGTTTGTTTATCACTTATGAGTGTATACTTACTGGTGGGTTGTTTGTTTCATGTATAGGCTTGTGATACAAGAGTTGAGGAGGGTCGGAGTCCAAAAAGAAAACGGCCTAAAAAGGATCGTAATAAAGATGAGCCGCGTCATAAAAAAGCAAAGCTTCAAAAGCAAAAGGTATAAAACTGTGTTTTATTTGTATTTCCCTTTTGTTAAAGTTGTGTCGAATGTATGTTTGATTGTTATCTGTCCAGCCGAATACTTATTATAGGGATTTTTGTTATGTGTAGCTTGTTGATGCCTCCAAAAACTGTGGCCAGGATGATAATGAAGACGTTCTGAGGAGTAAAACAGCTGTAGGTAGCTACTTGAATAGAATTAAGTTTCCTTCTCAAGGACCAAGGCTCTATTTTCCTCCAGAAGTAAGTTTGATTTGTTTGTAAAGGTTTGTTAATCATGCATCCTTTTTTTTATAAATTGTTCATTGTTTTTTGAAATTAGAGTGTTAAACGTCGTGCAGAAGAAGAAAGGATTAATAAAATTTTAAGAGAGGTAGAATATGAACGTTGTGCTGTACCTACTATTCAAAAAAAGGTTTTAGTCATTGAAGATTTGAGTCAGGTAATTTTTTTAATTTTCATCAAAGTATTTATTTTGTTTAATGTTGCTTTTAGTTTTCAAAGAACTTATATCATATTTCATTAAAAGCTAATGAAAACAATTACATTTTCAGCTTTCAGTTCCTAAAAATGTACAACAAGTAGCTGTAGGAGAAAAAGGCCAAGTAATTTATCATATATGTAAAGAAATTTTAAATTATTATTATATTCTTTTTATTTTAATATTTTATTATGTTTCAGCTTTTGAGTGTTCCTGATTTTATAAGAGAAGAAATTGTAGAAGAAGTTTTATCTACAGATAAACAAGAAATTAAAAATAACAGTCATAACAATCTAGATAAATTGTGTAATAAAATCTTAAATTACAGAGAAAACAACTTTTTAAAGAAGACATTAAATAGAAATGTAAATGGTTCTTCAGCTAAACGATCAAAATATGCACGTGACCTTAGAACTGCAACTTTAATAAAGAATGCAGAATATGTAAGTTTATTTATAATACAACATTACAATAATTATATTATATTTAAATTATGTTTATTCTAATAATTTTACATACTTTTAGCTTTTAAGTCTTTATAAAAATGTTGAGAAATATGGAATAACGGGTAATTTTAATGAGTATAAGAAAACGGATAGTCATTCAAATAAACATGTAGAAAAAGAAATTTTTGATAATAATAATGACAAAAATTTTAAAATTACAACTGAAGAGTCTTCCACAATTACAAAGAATGAAAGTGACAATCAGGTTAGTTAACTTACATAAGCATTATTTTAATTCATATTTATAAAAAAATGTTACTTATTTTCAGTCTTTAAATCTTGGTACCAAATCAACTATCCCAAAAAGTAGTTCTAAAAATAAAGAGGAATCAAATGAATCTATCAAAAATCATTCAAATGTAGTGGCTCAACATTATAACAAATTAAAAGGAGAAAATATACAGGAAAGAAATCAAAGCTCTATAGTTAATATGAGAGATTTTAACAACTGGGTTAAAAACAGGCTTATAAGTAAATTTCATTTGCAAAACAGTGAAATAATATTTTTTTTTTTAATTTCACATTTTAGTTTTAATTTTTTTAATTGTAGATAGATATGTCTCGATAATAAGAAGAAAAAAATTCCATACAAAGAAAAAATCTTTAACGAACCGAAGTAGACGAAAACATAGACGTGAAGACGACGAAATTGTTCGAGTTTTAGATATATGCTGTGGAAAAGGTGGAGATATGTTGAAATGGAGAAAAGCTCATATTACTTATTTAGTATGTGTTGATATTGCTGAAAAGTCTGTTGTGGAATGCAAAAGGCGCTACAATAATTTAGGTTCTGCAAGACGTAGTCCACCTTTTCAAGCAGAATTCATTGTTCATGATTGCACAGAGGTAATATTAAAATTAATATTAATATATTTAAATAATTTTTATATCAAATTCTTAAAAAAAATTTAGCCCTGCAAATATAATACTTTAAAAAACTGATCAATTATTTTTAGGTTGGTCTTAACAATAAATTTAAACATCCCAAGATTGAATTTGATCTAGTCAACTGTCAATTTGCGCTACATTACAGTTTTGAATCCCAAAGTCAAGCAGAAAATATGCTTGAAAACGTCAGTAAGAATTTGAGGCATGGAGGCTTTTTTATTGGTACAGTTCCCAATGAAAAAGAATTAAGGTAAAATATCAATTTTTAAAACAAAATTTTAATCTTATTTATAAAATACTTTAATCAATTTTTTTTTTACATTTAGATCTAGATCACTTTTACATGAAGGAGCTAAATTTGGAAACGAAATTTATGAAGTTGAATTTTTATTTGATAAAAATAATCCACCTACTTATGGTGCAAAATATAATTTTTTATTAAAAGGTGCGATTAACTGTCCCGAATTCCTAATTAAGTCGTCTGCTTTACGAGAGTTAGCTTTAAAGTATAATCTTGAATTGATTACATTCGAAAGGTATAATATAAAATATTTATTATTAAATTAAATGCCACACTCATTAAATAAATTTAAATTTTCACAAGAACTTTTAGATAAGTAAAATTGTACTTAAACATTAATATGTATTAATTTAAAAATTTTCAGTTTAGGAGACTTTTATGAGAAAAGTAGAAAAAGAGGTGAGCATCCTATATGCAATAAAAATGTACTGTATCCTCCTCACGTCCAAGCTACTCCAATTTACTTTTCTCACAGAAGAAGTAGGAGAAATGGTCAAGACTCAACAAATTGTTTTAAAAGCAAAATTATATCTCAATCCGAGTGGGACGTAATAAGTAAGTTTTCTTTTTTTTTTTCAAATTATAAATTAAATCTTTGTACAAATAAACTTAATTATTTAATTTGCAGCTCTCTACTCCGTTTTTGTGTTTCAAAAAAGATGATACATGTGAAGTTGCATCAATCAAAGATTAATTTCATCCAGGTGTCTCACATGCAAATAATGTACATTGTTGATAAAAATGTAATGAACTGAAAGAATTTTAAAATTCTGAAAAATTTAAATATTTATTTTTTACATCTGTAAAGTAGATACAGAATAATACTTATTAGATGAATTTTTTTTTTGTTATAAAACAAAAATTATTTTTAGATTTGATATTTTATTATCTATTCTATATTTTAAAGTAAAATTCAATATAACATTTCACTTAAATACATTATATAATGCTGTTAATATTTTGTATAAATTCTTAAATATTAAAAAAAAAAAGATTGTTACTATATCATGTATATTAATTAAAATACTATTGCATCTATTAACGTGATTTTTGTATATATTTATGTATTTGAAAATTTCTTCAAATACATAATTGTACAATTAAGATGTATTAAAAAAATTTATTAAGATAATTTAAAATTTAATAAATTACAATTCTAATCTGTATAAATAATACATTTGAAAATGTTTCTACTAAATTCATGTCAAAAGCTAAGAGAAGAATGCGTTACAAGAAAATAATTAAACATTTATTAATTTGGAATATGCACTGTATTGTTTTCATATTACATTTTTAATAGCACATGGTCTTTGTACCTTAACTGGATTTTCAGCTTCTGTAATTTTTTTCTTGTAATTATTTGTATTAACAAACGCTATCCAATTCATTCGTTGTACTGGATAATAAGACGTCATGTCGATTGTTTTAAAGTATTGAGGTGTAACCATTGATGGAGGAGGTTGGCGTATTAAGGAACCATGACCATTGCCTTCATCAAAGAATCTTCGCAATTTTGATCTTAATATCTTTATCATGTTAATACGATCGACGCTATACATTTTTCTCTTATATCCTAAGTCGATAGCATCTAACTTCACTATAATACATAAGTATTTATATTTGTATAGAATAAAAATTTGCGTTTGTATATATAATAAAATAAAAGTCAACTTACTCGGAGTAACATCATCCATTGGCTTTTGATTCTAATTGATTAAATATTACTAAATTTTTTCCAAATGATAATTTTGTACCAATTACTGCAAACATTAATTTTTTTTTTTTTTTTTAATAAAACTTGAAGAAATATTACTATAGAATGTTTTTTTCTCAATTTTTAAAAAATTCTTTATAAATGATAACAATAATCATTTCTACTTACATAGGGTGCTTTAAAAATTTTCATTCATTTTTGTAACTAAGTGACAGAAAAAATCAAAAATCTAAACAAAAATTGAGTATTTGTACAAAAAATTATGATAAAATGAACTGTGTTTGAAATTTAATGAATATGTCATATAATAATGTAATGTAAAATCAATAAATCAAAATAACATCCGGAAATTAAAATACTAATTGCATTAAAAAGAAATAAAGAAATATTTAAAAAAATTTTACGTACTTGTATTAATAATAAAATTATAAAAATTCTTATATAATAATATTAAAAAAATTTAAATTTGCAGAATTAAAAATTATTGCAATAAACTAATAAAATGTTAATTGATATGTTGCGACACTGATTCGAGAAGCTTGACTGACAATATTAATTACGCCGAAATAAATAACTCCGACAGATAGTCATCTAGCAATGACATTGAAAAAAAAAACGTAATATAAATATCTATACCTATACATCAATAGTTCAAGTCAATTATAGATCGTCTAATTGAAGTAATACATTTTTTTTTCTAGACCTTTACTTTTTTCAAACGTAATCACTTTTAGTGATGTCAAACGTATCGGCAAAGTAATTTTCTGTACTAAAAAATTTCTAATGTTTGTTTTTTTTATTTTTTAAGCGGCATATTCAATTTTTTAATTACATAGTTAGAATAAAATTGGATTTACTAATGAACAAAAATAAAACGGTATTGTGTGAATTTTTTTTTTTATTTTTATAATTTGTGCTCTTTTCTATCTAACGTGAATTTGATTTAACAATAACTAATTGTAATAATAAATTCACTATTACAATACTACGGAATAATTTATTCTCTATTGTAATGATAACATTACTGTAAAATACGAAGCTGATGTTTTCATAATCTATAAAAAAAATTAAAATTTGTAGTACTTTAATAATTTATATAATTAATTTTTATTAATTTTCTTGATTACCGCAGCAAACGTTTGTAAATTTAAATCACATATTGAGCAAGCAGTTAAAATACAAGGTTTAAAACTTCTTTTCATTATTAAAAGTAATAATTTTTTTGAGTGATCAGGTAAATTGTACCAATGAGTGTTGTATCTGTAATTTAAAAATTCCATAATTGAGATTTTGCTAAAATAAATATTTTCAAATTATAAGTCGATAAATAATTGGGCTTGATTTTTAGAACAAAGTAAAAATTATTGTGTTCTTTTACCTTGTAATTTTTATATCATCAATTAAAATCATAAATGATAAAACAATGAAGCAATAATTTGAATTAATTTTGTCTTGTGAGCATAAAACTCGTCATTATTTATTTAAGATTAAACTTGATTTGAATTACTCCAAAAGTTTATACCGTATAAAATCGAATAAAACAAATGTAATAAAATTTAATGCAAATTATGTATTCATTTTTTTGTTTTTACACTCATACTCACACAGATTTGAAAACATTTTCACTAGAATTAATTATTTGCTGAGTAAGCCAATTAGAATAAAATTCTCCAATAGTGAATCCGATATAAGTTAAAACAGCAACAGCAGCTTTAAGTTTATTGTTTTTATCATGAAGCATCTAAAAAAATAAAGATAAAATTGTTACAATTTCTATATTAAATAAAAATTATTTTAATTTGATTTCTACTATTATTCCAAGTATAGCCATAACAAGACCTCCTCCAGTAATTATCATAAAAAAACTGATACTAAAACTGACTTGTATAATATCTATATTTCTGAAATAATGATAATAGAAAATTATAATTTTTTTTTCTTTCTTAATTGTTATTAAAATTTAAACTTAACTCCAAACAAAGTTGATGCATATTACAAATTCCTTTAATTTCTTCATCGATTTCCTTACTTTTAATATTATCTGATATGTGTATCTTATCATAATCTGTTGATTTACCAACATTTTCCAATCGATGACTATAAAAAATATATAATTTTCAATTTTCAATAAATATAATTATCCAATCTCATTATTTTTTTCATAATAATTACCAAACAACAGCAAGCATACCACAAGTATGCATAATCACGACAAAAACCGTAATATCAACAGCAACAATTTGTAAAGTACCAATAGTTATAGCAGCAACTCCATGTGTCATTGCTAAATGATAATAATATTTGTCTTGATCGATAATAACGTAATAAGGATTGTAAAGATGAATACGTTGCCATGGTTGATCTTGTGGTACCAGGATATCGAGTATAAATGGTACCACTGGCATTATGATAAATACAATTAGTGCACCTACTGCATACCATGTCTATAAATTAATTTTTTTTTTAAATTAATTAAATGGTAAATTTAATAAAAATAGGAATTTTTTAAAAAATTATACCACTATAGAAATTAAAAGCCAACCACGTTTAGAATATTTATGTAGAATTTCCAATTCTTCTTCTTTATGAAGTGAATTCCAATTAATAATAATTTGTTCATAAAGCAATTTAATCTGTTTAATACAAATATTTAGATAATTTTCATTTTTTTTTTATTTTCAAAGAAAAGTAAAAATTATTTATGAGTATATTTACAGAATCTTGAAATATGTAAGATGATACAAATTTAATTAAACAACTTGTAAAATATAAACTTGCACAAGCATTTTCTAAAGCTCTAATAACATCATATTTCCATTCATAAAAAACTCCTATTGTCTTGTATACAAAATTAAGTTATTATTAAACTAAAAATTTTTAAATTACTTATTTTTTCTAAGACTTACTGCTGGTATAATCATTGAAATTGATAAAATCGAATAAGCAACTAAAGATATAATTTTTCTTTTTTTACTCAAATAAGGCCACATACCCAAAGTTTTTAAAAGATTTTTATTTATTGTGTAATATGGACTATCAAAAATTTCCATAATGTTATTATTGTTTTACGGGGAAAATGAAAAGCGAACGTCTGTTTCTATAGATAATCATTAAACGAATAAAGAAGAATCATGTAAGGTACAAATCTTATATTATTAATTAGTCATGATGCAAAACTTCTCCTATACATATTAAATTATTAATGATAATTTCTGTACTGTAATTTAAGTTTCATTATAATTAATTATTTATGAAAATATATAATTGTGTTTAGAATAAATTTTATAGTTGAATAATTTTATAAAAAGTTGTAAAGTTTTAAATATAATTTAAATTTAAATTTAATTCAAATTTTTTAATTTAAAAAAAAACTTAAAATTCCTGCTTATTAACCAGGGATTCCCCTCTGATAAAAAATTTTCACTCTCAAACATTTAAAATATTTCAATTACTCACTTCTTTACAATGAAATTAGCTACAAAAAATAATCGCTCACTATTCCAACTTCACACGCCATCATAGGAGAGGTGGGCCGGCGGTGAACCGAGAAGCGGATAGCAGAAAAGAAACATGATGATGCTGATGCCTTTGAAAGCAAATCACCTTGAACGTTATAGTTTGGAAAAATGCCATTTACGAAGAGCCTGCATTTCGAAATAACTCGAAGGATTATAATTATTATTATTAACGGTATGCCAGTGAAGATTTGATTTATCATCAAAATGAGCCAATTCATTACTGTACAAGGTATCTATTGTCATTGTTTTAATTTTTTATAACCAATCTTATGGATTGATCAATGTTTACGTTTTGAAATTTGATATTGTTGAGTTGCATAATTTTATATTATGTAGCATCAGTATTTGACATAATTAATATTTAAATTCTTTTCTTTTAATATTATTAGATATTGTTTTATTAAACTATTTCTTTAATTTATTAATTTAAAATCTATGCAATTTTTTTCATTAACTTTTTAAAAAAAATTTTGATGGTTTTTGTTGATGTTTTTTGCACATATTATTTAATATAACATTTTGTTTTAGTTGGCCAATGTGGAAATCAAATCGGCTCAGCTCTGTGGCCTTTGATTTTACATGAATATGGAGTACAAAATACAGACAATGTAATAAATTTACTTAAAATTCATAAGAATCATAGTAAAAATAGTCAAGAACTTGATGAGGCCTTCAATAGTTTTTTCCATGTGCCTGATAACAATAAAAAATATTCTTTTAAAAATATATCAGATTTGGAGTCAGCTAGAGTTAAGGCTAGAGTATGTATCATAAATTTATTTTTAATCTAATATTTTTTATTAATTTTTTAATAAATTTCAAAACCTTGTAGTGTTAAATAAAATTTAGATATTTATTGTAAATTATAAAACTTTTGCAGGCAGTTTTAGTTGATATGGAAGATAGTGTAGTAGGAAGATTTCGACATGGTCCACTGCGTAACTTATTTGATCAAAGATGTACAGTAACAAATTATCCAGGGTCTGGAAATAATTGGTTTGTATTCTTTTATAAACCACACAGTATAAATTAAGATTGTTTTTTTTTTGTTTAATTATTTCATTTACATTTTTAGGGCAGTTGGATATCACACTCATGGCAAAGAATATTATGACAAACTGGAAGAGGCAGTAAGACATACAGTTGAGAAATGCGATTGTCTTCATGGTTTTTTACTGATGCACTCATTAGGCGGAGGTACAGGTTCTGGATTAGGAACAGCAGTTTTAAAATTATTAGATGATCTATATCCACATGTTGACAGGTATACTAATGTTCTCTGTTATTTTGTTTAAATAATTTATGATCAAATTAATCTATATTATAAATTATCACTGACATTAGCTTACACGATTAATTTAGTAAAAACTTGGAATTTTCTTTTTGTACAATTTTTATTTTTTTATTTTACAATAACACAATCTTTTTGTATTTATTAACAACTTGATGGATGTAAAACTTGGTCAAATTTTAGATTTGTTTCTTGTGTGTACCCTGCTAATACACAAGATGTTGTTACATCACCATACAATGTACTTTTAGCTACACGAGAATTGATAGAGCATGCTACCTGTGTGTTTCCAGCTGAAAACCAGGCCCTTCAAGACATGTGTGATATATACATGAAAAGCAGGAGAAGAAATGTTGATCAAACTAAGTACAATGCTTCATGCTTGCCATTTCAAGATATGAATAGTATTATAGTAAATATGCTTTTGCATTTGACAAGGTAAGATCAAAAGTAAAATTTTTAAAGAAATTTCAGATTTTTTTTTTTAATAATTATAACTAATCTCATTGAATTTACAGTGGATCAAGATTTTCAGGAAGCTTAAATACAGATATGAATGAATTAGCAACAAATTTAGTTGCTTATCCCAAATTACATTACATCTTTAGTAGCGTTAGTCCAGTTGCACTTACTGCTTCACAAATTGCAGAGATTAATGGCAAAAAGTAAGAATTCAAATTTTTTATCAAAGTAATACTTTTAAAAAAAAATCTGTAGTACGTCATAATTTTTTAGGTGTCATGATGAGTTGTTTACAAATGCTTGGTCAAGAAGTAATCAATTGATAAAAATTGATCCTCTGCAATATGGATCATTAGTGATTGGAGCAGCACACATTTATAGAGGCGATTCTTCATTAACTGATGTCAGACGAAATATAGAAAGGTTATTAAGTTTAATTTTTTTAATTAATATAAAAAAATATTCATTTTTATTGATGCTTAAAATTGAATTAGAATCTTTTTTTTGGTATTGTTTGTTCAATTATTGTAAATTAATATATTTATCTTTAAAATCTTTGTAAATATCAATTTGAATATTAAATTAAATATCAAATTTTATACATTTTTTTAGATTTCAAAATAAAGCTAAATTTACAACTTGGAGCAAAGAAGCCATGAAAATTGGTTTATGTTCAATCCCTCCTGCAGGCCATCCAGAATCATTATTATGTATGATGAATTCAACAGCTATATCATTACTTTTCAAGGATGTTATACAACAATTTGACAGATTATTTAAAAAACAGGTAACTAAAATAATTATAATTTATATTCTTATAAAACGCGTTTAGTTTAATATAATGTAAAATGTAAAATTTTGATTTAGGCTCACATTCATCACTATTTGCAAGTTGATGATTTTGAAAAAGATGATTTTATTGAAAGTAAAAATGCTATTGTTGATGTATTTGATCAGTATACTAACATTGAGAGAAAAAATCCAATCAGTATTTCTAGATTAAAGCTTATGTAAGAATTTATATTTTAATCAAAAGTTGTACTTAAAGAAAATATACATTTTTATTTTTATAGATTAATATTTATAGCTGTAATAAAAATTAAATTGATTTACAGAGTTGTGCATAATTTTTTTTTCACAATCTAAGGATAATACTTACTATTAGTTTAAATTGAATGCATACAAAAAAAGACTAGTTTTCACGGGTGAGTGAGTACTCGAGTTTTAGAGTTCGAGCAGAGCCGAGTTTTCCGAGTAGTCTGAACCAATCGAGTAATTTGAAAAAACTCGAAAAGTCGATTAATCGCACACCCCTAATTTAAATAATTTTAAATGTTTAAACGATCAAATAATTGATCAATCGTTAATTTTATTTAATAAAAAAAAAATTATCATTAATATATTTTGAAAATCACGATGTAAACTACAGTTTTTATTGCGAAAATAACGATGCAGCACTGAAATTAACGACAATAAACTACGAGGCTCGAAATTTTTGATATTTTAACGCTGGTTTTAGCGTGGGGCACATAGCTTAATTCAGACAGAAGAAAAAAATAACGTTAGCGTCTGGTTTAATTGCGCTTATGAGACGCATTTAAAAAGAAGTTTTCATAATTATTCTAGTAAAATATCCTATTTATATTAAGAATAGTATATTTGTGGATACATCACCAGAGGTAGCAAACGTAAGAGATAAATAAAAAAGAATTTTAGTATTAAAAATGAGTGGACGATTACCTACTTTGAAAGAGATGATGAAAAATACGACAAGAACACGTTCAAAGCTGATTGAAAATATGAGACTAAAAATCAAATTAGTAAGTATTAACATCAGTATTTATTTAGTTACTTTTATTTTAATTAATGTTAAAAATAAATAAAACTCAATATATTACATTTGAAAGTTAAAAAATTACTTTTGACATTTTTCTTTTTTTTCTTTATCTAGGAAAATGCAGAAAAAAAATTGTTTCAATATGAGTTAGGAATGTGCATTCCTAGACGAATAAAGATGACAGAAGAAAGATTAATTTATAAATTTGATGAAAAATCTTTTGGTGATCAAATGCGCAGCTTATACAATGATGCTGATGAAAAGGAATTGAAACAAAAAAATCGTCATTATAAAATTTGGCAATTCATTATTCATTTTTCTAAAAAGTCTGATAAACGATTAAATAAACTTCGTGAATTGTATGGTGGAGAATCTAACCGCAATGAATGCCATGAGTTCTGTATAAGTATGAGCATGGCATGCAAATTGTTTCCTAAAGTTCAACAAGACCGGCTTGTATTATGCCAAAAAATACCATACAACTCATTGACAAAAGAAAAGGTTTATGAAAGTCTATCTCAATTATTAACAGTAAAACAAAGTCAAATTAGAGATATTACAAATTTTCTAGCTATTTGGGATGAACTAGTTTGATGAATTGAAGTAGCTTTATCACAAAATATTAAAAAATTTATAATAAAAAATCCACGTTTTATAAGACTGATCAAATAGTTTACTTTACTTGTAAGTAATTAATCAATCATTAATTTTGATTAATAAAAAACCATTTTATTATGAATACACATGATTATTTTAACAAAATTCAAAAGCTATTTTACTAAAAAATAAAAATAATACACGGGTGTAAATATACACTTATACATCTTACTTTAAAAATCACGATTTAAACCACCGTTTTCAATGCGCAAATAACGATGCTGCCAGTTCTTGGCCTTTTTAAGTGCTTCAATGTTTTACTATCAAGTGTACTTCAAGGCAACTGACTGAATTATTTTCATCAAATTGCAAAGCATCTTTGGATATGCCAAAATATTTCATATTTTTTGATGAAATGAAGCAAATATACATGAGTGAACTTGGTATATCTTAACTAGCTGGTATTTGAGGCAAGCCAAATTCATCCACCAAAACTCCATCCTGTAAAATATTTTTTTAAATATTAGTCATGTTAAAAAATTTTCAATATCAAATTGTAAGTAATTAGACAAACCTTATTTGTAACAGAAGCTGCACCAGGTTCTCTGTCAGGTGCACTTGGTGCCTTAATTGCATCATCTAAGTAAGAAGCATCTGTATCCAAAGCCAAATCATCACCAAGAGCATCTAGCTCTGCTTCTAATTCATCATCATCGATATCTGGCATGCCATAACTTCTGCCCATTGCTTCTTGAACATCATCAGCTTGTTCTAGCATATCAGCCAAGTCATCTTGAATATCCTAATAAAACAATATATTTTAATAGTATTTCAGCTAAAAAATAACTATAAATGAGATTTTAAAAATGTAGAATTAGACTAACCTCTATCTTGTCAATATTAATATTTTTAAACTCCTTTTGCATTTGCTTCACACCATCACGCATAGCAACAACTGTAGCTTGGGTATCTTTTAATGTTTGAGTAGCATAATTTGCTTGTTCCATGTTGAAAGCTTGCTGTCGCAAATTGTCAACTTGCTGTTCATACATTTTTCTTTGTTTGAGAACTCGTAGAGCTTTGGCTTTGACTGCATTTTTGGCAGGTCCATCCCTCATCTTAGCCATTTGATCCTTGAATTTTTTCAACTCTGCATCCAGTCTTGCAATTTTCTTCTCCGCAGAGTCTGCTCTGCCATCAACCTAAGATAATATGCAAATAATTATTATAAATTAAATGGACTTTTATTAATTAACACTGACAACAACGAAAAATCATGTGTAATAGAAAAAATAATAAAGTGAGTCATAAGCACTTGCTACGTTAACCTAAAAAACGCCCATTGAAAAACAAAAGAACTTTAAAAAACTCACGCCAGCAATACAATCATCAAGACTTGGTGGCGGTTCTTTAGCTTTTGCTCGACCAAATAATCTGTTCATTTTGTTAAAACTTAAATTTTCTTAGCAATACGAAAAGAAAAGTAAATAAAGGATAGAAATTTCGATGTCACGGATTTCTGCAACACTGATATTTTGTTATGACGGAGAAACGCAGATTTTTTTATGGAGCGCTTGTTTTGTTGTGATTGGATTATGGACCGCGAGTCCGCGAGCGCTGCTGCGCTTGCGCGAGAAATTGAAATTCTGTTCTGGCGGTATTACTATAAATTTTGTTAAATAATAAAAAATAATCGTATTAGGTACAAATCAAATTCATTATAATCGCGAATAATTTTATTAGAAAAATAATTGATTATTAAAAAATTTATCTTTTTTATAATAATTGAAAAAAGAAGTTTACTATATATTCTTTATCAAAAACTTGCTCCAAATAAATTTGCAAATTTTATTAAAGACTAAAAATTTTCTACAAAACATATTTGTCTTTTAATTTTTCCATCCAGTATATCCACAATATTATTCCCTAGAGCTTATGTTTAATCTAATAAAGAAAAAGAAAAATTATAATACGTAATAAGCAATAGATTTTTATTAAATCTATAAATACTTGAAACAACACTTTTTCAAGTTACAGATGTTTCATATAAGTTCATTGGTAATATATCTATATCGTTTATTCTCACAAGTATTTATTTACTCGGTAAAAAAGATAAGAACACGTAAGATGAAAACGAGAGACTCGACCTGTTTTGTATCTATCTAGACCCCCGCAGACTATGACGTGTAATAAATATCGATATGTAACATTATTGCTTATCTTGCTCAATCATATATTAATAACTTAAATATAAGTAAGCGCTTTTTTAATAATTTAATAATTTAGAGTTCAATTTTTTTAGTAAAATCTTACAATTATTGTTATAATTATTTTAATTAATGAATCATAAAATTTAATGCAGAGCAATAAGATATATTATTTTTTAATAAAAGCTCATTTTTAAAGCCAGGTGTAATATTAAATCAAAAAACAGATTTTTTTTTCTTTTGATTTCTTTATCTTGCATGTTATGACAATTGAAATGATAAATTTTGTTTTATCCATACATATATTACACATCATCTGAAAAATTTGAATAAATGAAATATTTAATCTCTCAAATTAATAATAAAAAAAATTTAACATAAAAAAAACAAAGTTTTCATCATCATATATATGATCTAATAATAACTCTTTAAAATTTAAATTTCATCTTTATATTCTTTATCCTTCATTTTTACACACATAAATAATATTCATCTTGAAAATACACACATTATCCTCTTTAGCATAATTTTACACATACATACATACAAATCCGTCCTTCATTTTACCTGATATATTAATTACAAGCCTCTTACATTGAAACTCGCGTTATCCAACACTTCTCTACAAGGATGATATTATCCATTGCAAGAAGAAGAGGAAAAAAAATGTGCTGAAGCGAGAGAAAAGAAAAACCTTGACGGGGGGCCACCAACAACGCTGCTGCTCCGATATATGCATTTCTCGCCGCAGTTGTTCGACACACTTGCTACCGAACACACACACTTGTTGCGCGCATTGCAGTGATTATTAAAGACTATCTTCGTGTTTTATTTTGTTGAATTTGTTTTACTTAGACTGTGGATAATCTGTTACCATGTCTGCGGGAAAACTCGGTAAGAATAGTTTTATTTTTTTTAATGAATTATTTTTAGTTGTTTTTATTTATTTAGCGTGTTTTTGAGATGTGTACCGGTGTGTTGATGGAGGAGTAAGGGGTAGGATGTACACGTGGGATTTTAATTGGTTTTCTTTTTATCAATGTTGATTGTCAGATTGAATGGGTGATAATTAATTCTTGAATATATTTGATAAGTAATATATGAGTTATAGATTTTGACGATTCTTGTTTGTTGTAATGAAAACAAAATTTGTAAACACTTTGACTTAACCTTATCTTAAGAAAAAATATAAAGTAAAATATTAAAATTAAGAAAATTGAATTAAATGTTATGTTTTTTTTTACACTTACTAATAATTATCAAATTTATTAAGTTTTTTGCAAAATATTAGCTGTAAAAAAATTAAAACATTACCTGTTATATATTTCAGCATTGTTAAGTGTCTCTGATAAGACAAATCTACTTCCGTTTGCTAAAAAGCTTCACGAGCTTGGTCTCACGTTAGTAGCTTCTGGAGGCACTGCTAAATCCTTGAGGGATAATGGTCTTCCTGTCAAAGATGTCTCGGATATCACAGGAGCTCCAGAAATGCTTGGTGGCAGAGTAAAAACACTACATCCAGCTGTACATGGCGGTAAGTTTTTTTTAAATTAAAAAATTATGAATTTAATAATATAATCTTTTAATTATCTATTTTAAAATGAATATATTTAAATTTATTGAATTTATTAAAAGCTTTTTTTTAATTCAACATAATTACTTTAACATAGGTATTCTGGCCAGATTAACAGATTCTGATAAAGCTGACCTTGCTAAACAAAATTTTGAATATATTAAAGTTGTTGCATGCAATCTTTATCCGTTTGTCAATACAATATCCAAACCAAACGTTACAATTGAAGATGCAGTTGAGAATGTTGATATTGGAGGAGTGACCTTGCTTAGGGCAGCAGCCAAGAATCATTCAAGAGTAACAGTTATCTGTGACCCTGATGATTATGAAAAGGTTATCACAGAATTACAAAATTCTGAAAATAATGATACATCTTTACAAACAAGGTATACTTGATATCTAATATTTTTTTATTGCTGCCAATATATTTTAGTATCACAGTGTGATTACACTGATTAGAAAAAAATACATTTTTTTTTTTATTTATAAAAAGATCTAGATTTAAATTTGATTAATTATTATTTTTTTTTTTTATTTTTGATTTTCTATTCAAATCAATAAATATAGTAGTAAATACAATAATAAACTTCAAATTACTTTAATTTTCAAAAATTTATTTTGTAAAATTATGATTTCAGGCAGGTGCTAGCTGTGAAAGCTTTCACACATACAGCTCAATACGACGATGCGATTTCGGATTACTTTAGACGTCAATACAGCTCTGGTGTATCTCAATTAACTTTACGTTATGGAATGAATCCACATCAAAAGCCTGCTCAGCTGTACACAACCTTGGACCGATTGCCACTCAGCGTAGTAAATGGATCGCCAGGTTTTATTAATCTCTGTGACGCTCTCAACGGTTACCAGCTTGTTAAAGAGTTAAAGATTGCTTTAGGATTGCCTGCGGCTACCTCGTTTAAGCACGTGAGTCCAGCAGGTGCAGCAGTTGGCGTGCCCCTAGATGAAGTGCAAGCTAAGCTCTGTCAAGTATGTTTACATAATAGATTGCGTGATGCCATTAATACATATTAAAACAATAACAAGTAAAATAAATTATTGATTCACAGGTTGATGATATCGTCGATCAATTGACCCCGCTAGCTTGTGCTTATGCTAGGGCCCGAGGAGCCGACAGAATGTCTAGTTTTGGAGATTTTGTGGCTTTATCTGATCCCTGTGATGCTGCTACCGCAAGAATTATATCAAGGTATTTTTCAAATTTTTAAATTCAAGACCTTAATGTATCTAGAGTTTTTTTTTCTAAAACTAACAATTCTTTACTACTAGCAATATAAAAAAAAAATTAAATTTTATAGAGAAGTGTCTGATGGAATAATAGCACCTGGTTACACCGAAGAAGCACTCGCTCTTTTGCGCAAAAAGAAAAACGGTTCTTATTGCGTACTACAAATTGATCCTGCATATGAACCATCGCCTATAGAGCGCAAAGTTTTGTATGGAATGACGCTGGAACAAAAACGTAATGACGCGCGCATAGATGCTTCAACTTTTGCTAATATTGTAACGAAGACATCGAGTCTGTCGGAAGCTGCTATTAGAGACCTTGTGGTCGCGACTATTGCCGTCAAGTATACGCAAAGTAATTCAGTTTGTTATGCAAGGGATGGTCAAGTAATTGGCATTGGCGCTGGTCAACAGTCAAGGATACACTGTACCAGGCTTGCTGGAGACAAAGCCAACAATTGGTAATCAGAATTTTAATAGTATTTACCTTCATTATTACTATTATTTTTCGTGAGTACAAATGTTTAAATTATTTAAATTTGCAGGTGGCTGCGCCAGCATCCTAAGGTGACAAGCATGAAATTTAAAAAAGGCGTGAAAAGAGCTGAAATTTCAAATGCGATTGATAATTACGTCAATGGAACCGTCGGTCGTGACATGGATGAAAGTGCTTGGGCAGCAATGTATGAAGTTGTGCCGGAAAAGCTTACTCAAACTGACATAGACGACTGGACCAAAAAGCTCGATAACGTCGCACTCAGTAGTGACGCCTTTTTCCCATTCCGTGATAATGTTGACCGAGCAAGAATGGTGAGTAAATTTTCTTTGCAAGTTCTAATAAATTTTTGTTAATCAACATACATAATATCTTCTATTTTTATTTTTTTTAGAGTGGAGTACGTTACATTGCTGCACCTGCTGGTTCAACAAATGATGACGCTGTAATTGAAGCTTGCAATGAACATGGTATTACTTTAGCTCATACTGGTTTAAGACTGTTCCATCATTGAGTAAAATAAGATTTTTTATTTTGTAAATTGTTCTATTTTTAGATATACTTTTAATATTGTTATTATATAAGTACTAATGTTTAAAGTATTATAATACTTTGTCAATATTTTTGTACTCTTGCTTTACTATTAACTAGCATATGATGCCTTACTAAAAATTAAAAAGTTTGTTACAAAAATAAATTAATAAAAATACTGCAATTTGAAAAATTTTTAATTTATTTTAATCTGTGTGTATACATTTATATTAAATTGTACTTAAAATAGTAAAATGATATCTTTATTGGAAAATTCTATTTTCTCTCTAAATATAATATAATTTTTTCTATAAGTTTAACTTATTCATAACGAAATTATGACTACTAAAATAATTTCTGATTAACTTTTATGAATAGTACTGACTGCAACAGCATATTAAAATATTATTATCTATTTGACTCAATTTTGAAGTAAGAATCTGTATGTATAGACAAAGGATTTCAGACTCGTGACGTAGTACACCCCTCTTTGGGGGCTTCCCATAAAACACTGCGCAGATTGCCGTTCGGTGGTATACTTTGTGTTTTTACCTATAGATATACGACAGTCTTTTGTTCTTAGTCAGATCGCATCGTTAAATAATTAGTAGCGTGTATTTATATAATACAATTGTTTTTAAGAGAAAAAAGCAGTATGAATTTCATAAACAATTCAAATCTCAGTGAGATTAGCACGATATACATTAATATCGTGAAAAAATTAGACGAATCATTACAAAATAATGACAAGCTACCCCGTAAGAGTTCGGAAAAATCAGTTGAAGCTCGTCAAGCAGGAAATCTACTCTACTGTAGTAAAAATCATAATAAGAAAATTCACACTGAAATATTATCGCTTTACACTAAAAGTATAGCATTTGCTGAAGAAAATTCAGAAGAAATGGCTTTAGGCTATGGTAATCGATCAGCTTTATTGATGCATCTGAAGAAATACAAGGAATGTTTAATTGATATTGAAAAAACTTGTCAAATTACAATGTCAGATGAGTTGAAAAAGAAACTTGCTACTCGTAAACAAGATTGCTTATTACAGCTAAGCAAAGTAAATGAAGTTGACAAGAAACCTCCAGTAATCAAGTTTGAACCATCTAAAGAAATTCCTTGTGCATCCAAACTTGTAACACTCGAGTACAATAAAAAGTATGGGAGGCATGTTGTGGCAGCTCAGGACATTCAACCTGGTACAGTCATTGTCATTGAAAAAGCTGTTGTGCTTTCTCCAAAGGTGGAAAATCCACATTACCATTGCTCTCATTGCATAACAGTAGCTTGGAATGGAATTCCATGTCAAAGTTGTACAGTAGCTGTTTATTGTTCTGAAGAATGTAAAATAGAAGCTTGGCAACAGTACCATGATATTGAATGCTCAGTGCTTTCTTATTTTCTTTCACTAGTAAATTCCTTTATGGACAATTGCCTTATAGGAACATATATAACAAGTATCAGATTATTTATTAAATTCATTAAATCAGAAGGCTTGGCAATGATTTTGAAAAAAGCTGATGCTGTTGATAAAAATAAACGTAATTATTTTAAATCTTAAGTATAATTATTCCAAAGTTTATTGTTATTATTATTATTATCATTAATATTATTATCAATTTTAGATAGATTACTTTTAAATGGATTTTTTCATGATAAAATATTTCAATGCAATAATTTTCAATCTATCTATAATTTATCAGAACAACAATATCAATTTGAACCCAATTCATTTTTTTTCAAAATAATAGACTTACTTTATAAAAGAACAACAATTTTTGATGATTTTTCTAAGTCTAAAACAATTGATCAAAATTGTCTTCAAGTTTTATCAAAATTACTTGCAAAGTTGAAAAGTATTGTAGCAAGCAATCTTCAAATAGTTAAGTATCATTTTAATTTTGCTTTTTTTTATTTTTTCTTATTTAAAAATTTATATTTCGAGTAATAATGTTTACATATACTTTTTTAGATTCAAGCTGAAGGTACATTATATGAACAAGAAATGGCAGAACAAATTCAAGAAAGTTTCTTTGGTTCTTCCATTACTATATTTCCTAATCTTTTTAACCATAGTTGTATTGAAAATGTTAACATGTTATTCACTCAAAATCAAGAAACATTATTATTTACTACAAAGTTTGTTGGAAAAGGAGAACAGGTATTGATCAAAAAATTATTAAACAATTTATAATAGAAAGTGAAAAATGTTAAAAATTATTTATTATCACTTAATTTGATATTTTGCAGTTATTTATGAATTATGGTATCGATGTTTTAATGGATAAAAAACAAAGACAATTTATCTTACAAAATTATCCATTTAATTTTGTTTGTAGCTGTCAGGCTTGTGAAGAAGACTGGTCACTTCTTAATTTAAGACCACAGGTAAACACCATTTTTTTAACTTTTAAATTTATGTATAAAAATATTTAACAACTTAATACTATATTCTAGATTCCCTCCTCAACAGATGTTTCTAAAATTTACTCATTGTGTAAAGAGGCTCAAATACAATCATCAGATATTCTCTATGGTTATTTTAGTACATCTCTTTCAGATGAAGCTACTTTTAGAGATGCTATAAAAATTATGAGTTTAATATATAAATATCATACTGGGGAGAAAGCTGAAGCTTACGTCTATCATTGTGTGCAGTATATAATTGATTATTTTAGTGTACTGTATCGCATAAAAAATGATATGCCTAACAGATGTTAATTTGTTTGTCAATAGAATTTAAACTTAGAATTACTTAAAAAAATAGTTTGCTTATATTTTTATTAAATTAAGTAATCATTACAATGATATTTTGTAATCCTACTAATTAATCTCAAACATATTTTAATCATTTGATAATGATTGCATTAGCATTTCTGCCTTAGATATATTTTAAAGATGAAATGGACTTAAGTCCTTAGAATTTCTAGTTCTTATTAAAATTATTACAATGTAGAATATTATAAAATATTATATAGTATTCCTTGACATTTTTCTATGTTATTTTGCATTGTATTTTCTTATGAATATTTTGTATGTCTCTCAATAAATAAACAAAAATTAATACTAGAAAAATTATAAGTGTATTATCCTTTCTTTTTTGTACATTTAAAAATTTCAGTATTCAATATTTAGCAACTTTCTAATTTCCTGTTTATGCTTTGTAAAATTGACGATCATAGAGTAAAAAAATAAAAAAAATATAAAAGAAAGTATAGTTAAACTTCATAATATAAATTTAAAATAATTAGACTACACATAATCTTAACAAATAAAGTAATATAAACAAGTGTTAAAAAATTTGTATCAAAATTTTATTTAAAAAAAGGTGTTTTGTACATTGAAATTTAAAATTTACCGCATTATTTTAACAACAGCTATAAATCTTTTAAACTAATAACAATTCAATTCTAATGGATAAATCACAATTCATTTATGTAAAAATAATTAACAAATATTTTTCTCTCTGGTTCTTTTAGGTAATACAAACTTTCCAGAGCTTTGCTAAAATTTACAAAGAATACAAAATGATTAATCTGCGCTATAGGGAGAATAATCGAGAAACTTCAGACGCCGACAATTAGCAGATTGACTATTCGTTGCCAGAGCTCAGCGGTCCAGGTGAATAGCTGCCTTAAGCTGTGAATTTAAATGGTCGGCTATTTACGTAAAAGCCGAAGCTTTCGAAGCTTGCTGGAGCTCTGACACAATATCATACTAAATAGATTTGTGATCAGGAGTAAAACCGTCATATAAATTATATGAATCTCTCCTAGAACTATCATTTGCGTCGGACGCCTGTGACATATCTGAAAAGTGAAATAAAATTTAAAAAAAATAACAATTTTACAAGGGCTAGTATGTAGAGCTATACACAATTGTGTCAAAATTATTCGTGGTCCAGGTTAAGCGTATTCACTTTTACCTGTAGTAAAGTCATCAGAAGGACTCGATTCTGAGGCCATTGAAACCTTGTGAGAGGTTTCCTGAGTGGAATAACTGGTTTGCAACGCTGGACTCCTGTTATTTTCAATTATACCTCCAGTTTGAGGTTCCTCTTGGGCTAAGGACTCTGCTTCCTCAGCATCTTCACTTACAATTGCGTCCGTTGACGAATTTATCCTGTTGATTCTTCTACTTCCCAATAAACCTATGAAAAAATTAAAAAAAATTTTTGAGACCTGGTGCCAAGCATTATAATAGACTGTAGACCTTAAAATAATAAGCATATATACTCACATCTCCTAAATTCAAATGCTTCCGATTCTCTTAGATCTACTGGAACACTTAAAAAATTGGAATTTCTGTCTTGCTGTTCTGTAATTACAGCCACATGAGACTCCACTGGTTCCTCGGCCCCGCTGACGTTTATGTCCGACCTTAGACGATTAATTTTTTTTGGTTTCTTCCACCAACCTGTGTTAGAAACAATTACAAAAAAATTTGTATGTATAAGAGCTGATACCAAGCACTATAATAGCCTGCAGACTTTAATAAAAGTGTATACTCACTTTTTTTCCGATCAAATTCGTCATCATCGGAATCTGTAGTAGATGAGCTATCTGATGCAGCTGCATTAATTGCTGGGGTTGGGGAGGAATCCGGATCTGTGATCTCGCGGATCTTTTCCACAACTAAAAAGTATGTATTATAAGTGACAATTTTAATAAATATAATAAACGCGAATCTCTTAATTAATCAAGTAGAAATAGATACTGATAGACCTACAGGTACTCACTTTTGTTGGGTCGATTATTTTCGGACGACGTATCGCCAATTTCGAGTGCCTTCAGCTGCGCCGCTATTTTTTTAGTCTCTGCGCGAGTTTTACCCAACGGTTCTGTAATTTAAAAAAATAAAATTTATCCTACCCAGTCAACTTATGGTATAAAAAAATAAGAATTCTGCGAGTTTTTGACTTCACGAGCGTTACATATAGTTATCCACTTAAAAACTTCATATTTTATTTTTGATCTTAAACTGGGAGTCATTCCGTATACTGCTTAAATGTTTTGTGAGAAAGATAGCAAGATGGCGGGGAAGGCCCAAGGGGGTGCATAATGAAAAATCTTCGACGACAATAAAAGCAACAGGTAAATTTACGGTACTTACGGGTACGACTCCAATACCCATCAGCAGGATGCTCCTTGTCACCCCGAACAGGCGGCATTTTGTACCTTTTCTTAGAAATAGAACGGATAACACAAAAATTTTATCCCGAAAAACCGCTAATGATATAGGTACTTTGTTGTGCTGCTTCCCCCGCAGTTCGCTCTCTTCTAATTCTTCTGTGATTGATCGCATGCGCGGGTGACGATTGACATATATATATAAAGTGCGGTTTATACTGTTCTGCTAGGAGTAGGTAGGTGGAGGGGGAAGGCTGACTTTGTAAAGGATTGTCTTATTGAATATAGAAGAAAAATATATATATATATGCATATATGAATTATATTAATAAATAATGTTCTATATATTTATTGTAAATAACACAAATCACAAAAAAATAAATATGAAATTTTATTTAAAAAAAATTTTCTATTACAAAAGTTAAATACTGCGTATAATATATTTTACAATGGCAGTTTATC
The DNA here is from genome assembly GCA_030522805.1 of Leptomastidea abnormis. Classification (NCBI taxonomy): domain Eukaryota; kingdom Metazoa; phylum Arthropoda; class Insecta; order Hymenoptera; family Encyrtidae; genus Leptomastidea; species Leptomastidea abnormis. The sequence goes on from JAPYZE010000476.1 coordinate 37,459, forward strand.
AAAAATTTATATATATAATTTACAATTTATTCAATTTGTGGAAGTATTTCAACATATACATTTATTAAATGGCATAAAGCACTAAACATCATGTAAAGCGAGGCTGGAAGATAAAAAGAATTCTCTATGAAATTGTCTCTTGTTGTACACACTCTTTAGTATATCGTATTTATGTACAAACAAAAATTATAATAATAATAATAATCACATATTTTCCTCCCTGGTTCTTATAGTACAAATATTAAGCTTTCCAGAGCTTCACAAAAATTGAATATGAAAAAAAGTACACAAATTGATCAGTTTGCACAAGAGGAAGAGTAAATGAGACACACATCAAACACAGACAATCAACAATAATCACGTTGTTCTGTTTACATATTCAACCGCTGCCTCTATGACTTTTCGTGGCTTGGATTTTGGAGGAGCAGGTAGGCTTATATCAATCTCTTCGTTATCTGAGCTTAACGGCCTCTTGGCACTTACAGGCCGGATTTTAGACGTTGAAGCTACTGCTGCTGGTACAACCGGTGTTACCATCGGTGTTGAAGTCGTCGTCGTCGTAGTCAACACAGTCACCGAGTTCTCCTCCTCGCTATCCTCTTCACTGCTCTCCTCCTCGTCGTCGTCATCATCATCAAAAACATTGTTATTCAAACTGTTACGTCGCGCTAGGAGAATAGCCGCGCTATCCGAATCCTTGAATTCAAGAGGCCCGCTGTTGACGTAAAAGCCACCATGTGCAGTGGTCACCTCCTCGGGCACAAGCTCATCGTAGACATCAGTGTTATCAATGAAAGGATCGCTCTCATCGTAGCCGGCTCCAAGATCAACATAGTCGCTCTTCTTGCGATTACCGTATTTTGACTCGAAGTAACGCGCGACATCGAGCACACGTTGATCGTCCTCATCGTCATCGTCGAATGGATTACCGCTTGGTGTTTGAGTACCTCCGTTACTCGAGCCGGCAAGAGTACCACTACCCTCATCTTTTTTACGATCGCGCTTGTTCCGTCTTTCCGCATTTTTCAGGAGCTCCGCATAATTGAACTCCGGATACTTGTGATCGTTCGATTCGAAGAGGTTAAGCGAAAAACGAATTGTGGGTGCAGTCTGCTTGTCTTTTTTCTCGGATGACTTTTTTTTGGCTGCTGGCTTGCCGTCAGCTGCTGCTGCTCCTGCTCCTGCTGTTGATGTTGATGTTGATGCTGTTGCTGTTGGAGTAGGCACGCTTTGTAAGGCAACTCGCTTCGGTTCCGACATCCTTCACCGAGCTCCGAGTCCCAAGCGAACATTTACTTAATTATCCTATTTATAAATACAGACTACCGTCAATTGAGTACCGGCCCAAGAACTTGATATCCGTTGACAGTTTGACACCCTGGACAATAATTAGCAACTTCTACTGTTATTACTTGTTGACAAGAAAAATATAACCTCCAATTTTGGAGCGGCGATTGCCGCTCTTTCCGGAAACGTGATATTTATAGTCGAGCGACGACAACGACTGCAGTGGCACTGTGGCAGTTCCAGTTCCAGTATAAATCTTGCTTTTGCTTGTCAATATCCAGCAGCTGCAGATATGTCAAACGAACTGCGCATTATGTCTCGGTATCAAAAAAGAAAATTTCGAAATAAAGAACCAAAAGTCATGTTTGATTATCAAGTACATTTTTTTCTTATTGACTTTATCAATTACATGAAAAAAAAAGAAATTCCAGCAAGAATAATAGAAAATCTGAGAGTGTATTTAACTATGATCACCAATAGAGAGCAAGTATCTTTATTTGGTTATGTCAACTACTTTTTAATATATAATAAACATAAATTAAATAGCAGTAAAAAGTTAATTGATAATACTTTTTTCAATAGGAAAAAACTTCTAGACTCGTGTCAACAGTCTTGTTCTGACTGTCCCTCATTAAGTTCTAATCTTTCATGGGAGTCAAAGAAGTTTGATTTCGATTATTGTCGAAATACCAAAGGTAATAAAATTTGCTTTATTATAAATACAAATCTTTATTTCATTAGTAAATATATATTACAGGACCTTTGAATATGACGAATAAATTGCGATATTTTGGCGCATTGAAACGAATTCTAGAAGCGTTGTTGTCGTCAAAAGAACTTACTGATTACAAGCGTCTTAAATGGGTTTATGATTTGTGCCTTCCTTTCTGCAATATTCCCCTAACTGAATGTTCAAAATGGATTGTTAATTCTTTTTATAAATATCATGAAGTTCGAGACAAACTACAAAAGTAATATACATTAAATATGAGAAATTTTTTGTGAATTATATTAATATAAGTAAATCTACAAACTGTACATACATACAACACTAGATAGTGAATTAAAATACTCTTAATAGAAACAAAAAAAAATGCTTTTTCTATAATGCAAGAGTTTCATACTAAAACATTTAAATTTAGTATTTTTTATGCAATATTTGTAAATAAATAATTTTGTAATAATTGAAAATAATTTGGAAATTTTTACTAAATAAAAAAACAACCATGTAATGTACTATAATGTAATCTACTATGATAAAAACTTGTTTAATGTATCAAAATTATTTTACAAATTTTTATATCTTTATGAAAATAAAATGAAAATAAAGTTGAATAAAAATTTAACTAAATTATCAAAAGGACGATTTGTAATAAGCGCCAAAGCATCATTTCACAAAACCATATTCCTTTCATAATCGTAAAAGATATATAATAGTTAAATCGGAATATTTGGAACTGCAATTGTAAAGAAGGAATAAGGAATTCGGAGCATAAAGCAAAGCAGCAGCTGCACTCTCGAGTCTCGCATAGTTGTTCAGCAGCAGCAGCAGCGGTGGCAGTATATATAATAACAATAAATTTCGGAGTCCGGAGTTTCGGGATGCTGCTGTATATATTCGATCAAGCTTAAAACTTTAGAGAGATATTTGTGCGTGTGTGTGTGTTTGTGTTTTATTGTGCTGTGTGATGGTGGCGGTCGAAAGACAACAATAACAACATATAGGCTATAAAGCGAAGCTTATATATATTGCTCCTTTGCGGTATATGTTATATATCCAGTGGTGGAGGTGCGAAAGGTGTTGTTTGTTAATTCGGAGTCATCGTACTGTTTATTCAGAGAAGCAGCCGAGAACGAATAAAACAATATCTATATAGACTCCAAAAAGACGTCTATATTAAAACAACGTTACTTTCCAACCCCCAAAAGTCTGTAAACTGACTTGGAACTTGGAAGTCGCAAGAGAGAGTCCAGTACAGTGACAAAGGCCCTGCTCGTCTTTTGCTGCTACTATTACTACTATCTATACTACAGACGTACAGACTGAGTAAGTATCTAAATAATATCAGCGATACGTTCTTTTTAACGGGGGCCGAATTTCTCCACTGTTGTATAATATTATATACAGGAGGCTAAGGGTTAGCTATATTAGACAAGTACCTCGCCCCCATCATCATCGTGTCAGCTGTGCGCTATGCAAGAGTCAATATCAATATAGCGAACAGCGCCGAGTGACCCAGAAAAAAACACACGTCCTCGCCCAGTCCAGGAAGGGCTTGCCCTTCCGTCTTATTTTGTATTACAGATATATACTTATAAATCTAACCCTCTTCAAAAAAAAAAGCTGGTTATAATAGCTCAGGAAATTCGGGTTCTTTACTTTTTCATACTCCAGAGTCCAGTGTACACATACACATAGATATGTGTATGTTACCGCCACCTCCCAAGTTTACTGTAACGTTAAGTCCAGCTTTTTTTTTTAACATCTGATATATATATATTTCTTCCCTTTGGTTAATATATAGGTACACCAGCTTTTATAAGTACTGATCGATTCCATAAGCGGACGTGAACTCTGAGAGAGAGAGAAAGAGAGTAATTGTTTTAACGAGCTCGAATGAACGCTTTCCCGCTCTTATTAATCGCGATAGCGGTATATAGCTACATACTTACTTTTTTTTTTCCTTTCGCTTGCTCTTACTATATAATATGTCGCTATAATTTTTTTTTTTTATTTGCTTCTTTTTACTTTATAAAATAGCAAGTGCATCTCGTTTATGTTTATGTACGGAATGTACGTTATTTTCCGGATAAAATATATGGCAAAGAAAATATTTAATTATTGAAGTAGCTTGATGTAAAAAATAATTAATAAACAAATATTTGATAGTGCAGATTTTTTCAAAAATACTATAGGCTTGCAAGCTATATATGGTTGACTTAAAGAGTTGACACTACTGAATAAAATATGTTAAAGTATATAGGAGCTATACTTATATCTAAGGTCTAGTTAAATTACTTCTAAACCGTGATATTTGTCATTCAGAAAAAATATTAAAAATCATAAAATTAAAGTGTTGTATAAAGATTTTATACTGCTTTTTTAAAACATCTTTTTAAAATAATCTCATTTAAATTCAAAGAAAGTCAACTTTAAAAATATATATTTAACATTATTTTTGATTGCTATTATTATTTTTTAATGAATTTGAATATTTTTATTGAATTATAAGAATAATCACGTAATAATTGATTTAATGACAAAATAAATAACACAAAGAAATTAATTAGTATCAATGATTTCCACTTTAAGAATATAATTATGTATAGAGCAAATCGTAGATTTTTTTAAATTCTCAAATACTATTAATATTTCGTTAAGAAAAAAAAAAAAATTAATCAAAGAATAATTTTTGTAAAGAAATAGCCTAAAGGGTAAGAAGAAATAACGAATCGATTTCCTGCTTCGAAAGATATTCACCCATTTATAAGTACGAGGGGTAGAAAACGATGTAGACTGGGTGGCAGTAATAGAGAAGAGCAAAAAGGAACATATATCTATAGAATTGGGGTGGAGTATATATACAGGATAGGGTTTACGACATCTCCCCCCTCGATGTGTCTGAAATATATATTATCAGGGAGTGTCAACGTCTCGTGACAGTCATCATCCGTATATACTGCACTTGATTAATAAAAGTCTCTCACTCATGACGGAAGGGATGATGATTATAATGATGAGTGAGAGCATATCTCTGTTTTCATCTGGATTTTTTTTTTTGCTGTTGTTGTTTTACTGATAACAAAAAAAAAGAAAGAAAGAAAGAAAAAAAATAAGTACGACGTGACCGATAAATCGATGCTGATGCCTGGGATGGTATAACTTTGCTATATATTATGGGAGCGACGACTATAAGACAAGATCGACGTTGACATTATGCAAATGGGTTACCTACCCCCTTCGTCGCTGTACCTGACATATTTCTTTCTCTCTTTACTTACTTCCTCACTCTCTTTCAAATAAACGAGTATAGAACAATTTTTTTTTTACTTTTTATAGCTGCAAATACACAGAATGAGTTTGCTAGCCTGTAAAAAAAAAAATTTGTACTTCGTTTTATATAACTATATATAGGTAGTTTTATTGTAATATGCTTCGACGCTGGTCTCGTTATTACGCGTTTGAAATATTAAAATTGTAATTTACAGTTTTTAACTAGCGTGAGAATAAGAACGTATACTTTATATTTTGTGTGAAACTCAATATAGTTGATTATAATTTTAATATACTTATACTTCGTAGGGAAAGGTTTTTTTTCGTGTTGGATAATATACTTTTTTTCTGTTTTAGTTTTATTTGCTGAAAACTTATTACTTTTCTAATGTAAAGTTATAAAATTATGATATGCATGTTGATTTTTTATAGACGAAAAAATTCATTAGTTTCAAGATATTAATTTTTCTATATTAATAAATTACAATCACAAAGTGATAACTACTTCACATAAAAAAAAATAAATTATAATAACACTCATCAAATTCATAATAATCATTATTATAATTTCCTTCTTAAATCATAGATATAAACCAACTTCAATTTAAAAAATTAAAGTTGTTTGACAGGAAAAAAAAGCCGATATTCCAGTCTGCACACAGACACACACACACACATATATATTTATATATCCTCTGCCCCAGTTTGTCTTCGCGTATAAGTGCATTAGGTCACTTTTTTTCCGCGACTGCGTGCTTTTCCTGCTTTTTTTTACACTACATCAGGATATTCGTCTTTTAAGTCGCAGACGCTGGTATTAAAGAATTATAGAGAAAGGGTCAAATAGCAGGCTGACGTTAAAATAACAACAGATGCATTAATCGCGAAATCGGCAAGTGCACGCATATATACATATGCAGTCGATTATTATCATTCCTATACCATATATCTATCTTAATATATCTCATAAATAAGATCCCATCACATCAAGTGTATTATAGCGGCAAAACAAACGGTATTATACATACATACATATAAATCCACTACATGTTCTCTCTTTCCCCGACGCGCGTCTTCTTCAAAGCGTGTCCGCACTCCGTTCCTCTCATTTGAAACTTCCGTCAAACTTGGCCGCGCAAGGCCATTCCTCCCGTTTTCCTCTGCACATGCGGATATATATATATGGCTATATAAATGCTTCTCCTCCTACGACTGGTGTTTTGGTATTCGAATATGGTCTGTTATATATATTCATTCGTGCGAGTGCCAGTGGTGCTGGATCGAAAATTTTGTGCAAAAATAGCTGTTCATGTGCGTGTGATTATAATTGCGATCGATGAATGAAAATTTGTGTTTGATGCGATGGTGCAAGTTTATTTCATTTAATTTTTAACTTTTTTTTTATACTTTTTGTAAATTTGAAAATTAAATTTTTTTTTTTTAATTTTATTCTCTTGAAAAGAAATTAATCTGACACGTGAAAGAAGATTTTAATGAGAAGATAGAAGAATTAGCTATATCTCACGTGTCTAATACCGATCGAAGAAGAGTATGTAAGCTCAAAAGGCGCAAGTTCAAGGTGCCGAAGGATATATTCTACTCTTTCTCTTTCTCTGTGTGTTCTCGTTTTACTCGTTCGATAATTCAAAAGAGCTACTATTATAGGGTCGAGGCTATTTCATTCTTGCGCCCTCAAAATTATGCTAATATACACGTATATAAGATGCGGATGAGGACTATTAAGATTATCAAGCAATTTTTCGTCATCTTCACTTTTTTTTACGTATAAGATATTTATCGTATCTTAAAAAGTAGTATACTATGATATATTTTGCTTTTGGGAAAAATTTACTTGACATAAATATTTAAAAAAAAAAATTTTCTTTTTTAAAGAGTTGTATTTAGCACTTTAGTTTTTTTTCAATTTATATTGTATAATGATAGACTATAGCAATATCAATTTTTCACTCAAAAAAACTTATAACACACTTCTTTACGTACATACTTGAGAAAACTCGTTTTTAAAAACTTTTCCAAGATATGACATGAGAGAGCCTCTTTTCAAACTTATACTTAACCCACACCTTGTAACTTTAATAAGAACATAATAAGCCTCATTGCTTTCAAATTAAAAAACCAACAAAAATTTTATTAAAAATATATCTTTAAAAAAAAACTATCATAACTTGACTATAAAATTAAAATTGCAGAATATTCCAATAATAATAAAAATCAAGTAAAGTCAATAGACCTTGGATTTTAATATTCTCTGTTTTAGAAAATAGTTAAATCAATTGAATAAACATTAAAAGCTTTTGTATATTTATTTGAGGCCTTTGATGCTAGACAAATCGTTCGATTGCCAATTCAAAAAATCACAATGAAATCCTCGCTTTAATTTCAAGGCGATAAACTTTAATTATCTGATATAAATACTTAACATCCATCAAAGAATATATTTAAAAAATTTTTTTTGAAAATTTTACAAATCAAATCATTATAAATCTTTACACCTTATATATCGAATAGAAAACAAAAACATAACGGTATTGCTTCAATCAAAAAAAAAAAATTCAGCGTACGTATATACGTGAGACACCTGGCGCATTAAAAGGTCGCTCGCCCCCTTGACGTATAGAGAAAAAATATATAAGGGAGAATAGCCAGTAGACAATGCAAGATGATACGAGAGAGTAGAGGGCGGTTATACTGAAAAGGGAAATAGAAGAAGAAGAAGAAAAAGAGAAGAAAAGGTGTATATGGAGAAGAAAGACAATGCCCTCCTACTGTGCGAAGTGGTATGGTGTATACAACTCGTATATACGTGCAAGTCTATTTCTGCAAGAGCAACATATATACATCCCGTAAAGTATAAAGTCTTGCAGTAGCTTACAGTATGAGATATATAAGTAAAGGAAAGACGAGTGAAAATGGAGTACAGGATAGTATATATATATATATATATATATATATATATATATATATATATCGACGCCTCAGTAGAAAAACATTACTTTATTTTTACCAGTAGAAAAACATGACTTTTCTCCTTCCCAGTAGAAGAACATGCCTTTTTGATTT